>JAOTQH010138592.1:0-15450 GCA_025631255.1 Cornus kousa
AATTTGGATAGTTCCTCCACCCGGGATTATAATGAGTGCCATAGGAATTATTCCCTTAGTTAACAAAAGCTGCATTTACTTGTTCATGGTGTTCACTTTACGCATGTTCATAAGGACAATTGGAAGTAGAATGCAAAACACTAGAACAAGTCATTCAAGATTTATTGGAAGGATAATGATTATGATTAGGGGAGGAAGACACTTGATGGGCTAAATTTTGGTTGATCAAACCTTTGAGATGGGGACTTCACTTTGGCAATTATATCATTAGAATTATCAACTTGATATAAGCCTACATTCTTCCTTCTACCTACATTTCTACCATTTTTAGATGAGAAGGATCGGTGCATTGAGTTTTCACCCATGCTCTCATATAAGCGCCACACATCATCTTCATGCTTATCAAGATAAGAACCACCCATAGAAGCATCAACCATACCTTTATAATTGTCCGACTAACTTTCAAAGGAGTATTGAACTAATTGCTAATTAGGGATGTTATAATGAGGACATTTCCTAAGCAAATCATTTAACCATTCTTTTGCCTCATGAAACATTTCCCCATCCCCTTGTGAGAATTCATGAATTGAAGTTCTCATTGCATTGGTTTTTCACATGGGATAGTACTTCTTCTAGAACTCTTGTTGCATCTCTGCCCAAGTAGTTATAGAAAAATGTCTCAAATTATTAAACCAATATTTTGTTTTATCCTTTAGGGTGAAAAGGAAGAGTTTTAACCTCAAAAATTTTTTCGGCATGTCTGTGTATTTCATGGTAGAACACACTTCAAGAAATTCATCCAAATGCTTATATGGTTCTTCATTTGATAGCCCATGGTAATTGGGAAGCATTTGAATTGTTTGTGGTTTAATCTTATAATGGTGCGCTCTAAATAAAGAAAGTTGAATGCATGTTGGTGCATTATACTCATTAAGAACATAATGGTCTCTTAAAGCAAGGGGAGGATTCATAATCGATGGCTCTACATAAGCCCTATGATTTGTTTAAACAACGGGAGGTGGAGGTGGTGGTACAAAAAGTGGCCTTAGCATTCCCAATGGAACTTAGCCTTGTTTTTGTGGAATGAAAGGTCTAGGCATGCCAAATGGTACTTGAATATTATCATGTTATTGATACACATTAGGGTAAAGGATGCCTTGTTGGTCTATGTGACCAAGGTCTTCAATACGGTCCTCATTATGGTTATCCATTGATGAAATGGACTAACTTGAATTACCTCTTCGCTTAGATTATAAATAATTGATTCAAGATTAAAATTCAATGGGATAAGAGTAGGATTCAAAGACCTACGACCATGCATGGACAATGTAAATCAAAACAAACAGCAACTCAACAAATAGCAAGTAACAAACACTTTTCTTCTGCAACAAGTCAATCAAGAACAAAGCTCCACATACATTGATCCCATACTTCCATGCTTTCAACAAATGCAAGAAATAAATTACCTCCACGCGGGCCAACGATTTAACTAAGCAAGAGGAGTTAGAATAGCTCACAAAGGGTTTTTAAGCAACTTCAAAATATTTTTAACTTTTTGCCTTGCTTTGCTTTGCAATTTTTTTATTTTTAGCTTTTTATGCTTTGCTTAGCTTAGCTTGGTTCTTCGCCTTGAAGTTCCCTTGCTTTGCTTTCCTTGGGTCTAAGTACCTAGCCAATCAAGAACAAACACAATAAGAAAATAAAGTAAAATAAAGTAAAAACATGATCAAAGAAGTACTAATTCCTAATTAATTCCAAAATACGGCATTGCTAATCCATGACAACGGCGCCAAAACTTGGTGTGGTCGTGCAACCAAAGCTCAAAGTGTGATAAAATATGGCCAAGTTTAAATTTGTAAAATGACACTACCACTACTAACTACTAACGTAGCAAAAGTGAGTAGGATTCGTCCTAAGGGAAAAATAAGGTATTCTGGAATCAATGTTAGATTAGTAGGTCAAATGATCAAATAGGGGTTTGATTTGATTAATTACACTAATGGTTTAATTAAAACAATGCAATTAGGTGACAATCTAGAAATTAGGGAAAAGAGTATGAGAGAAAGATCTTGGGGCTTAGAGTTCACCACTAAGCTTCACTTCATCAAACACTAACAATTGTAAATTAATTGGGGAAATTCATGTTGTAAATTGTGTGTGTGTGTTATCAATTGAAAACTAAGCATGGATGGCAAATAAGTATAGATTGTCTAATCAATCAAGTGAATAGTACAACCTATCAAATGAGACCATTAAACATTCAATTAAACCACAATTAATGCACACACAAAAATCTAAAGAAATTTACTTCTTGTACTCATAAGTATGGAACATCAACCAACAAGAATAGATTATCCACCTATCTAAGAAATTAAGGCAATTACACTACAATTATGCTAATGACATGAAAATTAAACTAATTAAGCTAAGAAAGTGCCACAATCCATCAAGAAATAAGTATGAACCATCAAATAAACCAGTAATCAATTAAGCACCATGCCTTGACCATCACTAGATTCATAATATCAACACACATAGACATGCATCAATTTCATTAAATCTAGAGAAAAACACATGAACATTCATTCTAGCATACATAGACAAATGGATAGAATTAAATGATCAATTAAAAGCATTAATCCATACAAATCATATAAAAATCACAAGATTTATATTTATTCATGGTCAAAATATCATTTACAACTAAAATCCCCAAAAATATACAAAAGACTAGGTTTAAGAAGCAAGCCTAGGGGCTATCTCTAGCCCCAAGAGAAGGATTTAGCCACTCATTGTAGTGATCATGGAACCCTCAAGGGTTAGCTTCAAGGTTGGCATCATCTTCTTCCTCCTTGTTTTCTTCACAAAACCCTAGTTCTAGATAAAGAAACTATTTCTATATTTGGTATAAAAAAATCAACTAGAGGAGCTTTTTACAAATTGGTTCAATTAATCTATATACAAGCCTCTTTGAGTAAGCAACAAGTTAGAAATACTGCACTTGATTGGTGGAAATTCATAGCTACAAAAGTTGGTAGAGTCCGGGCGTGCTCGAGAATTAGGCAGCACACTGCCAGTAGTAACTTTAATCAATCGAAGAAGGCTTCGATTGATCGAACACTTACTTCGATCGATCGAAGCTAACGTGGCAGGGATATTTTGACACCTGGCAACCTTATCCATTGAGCTGGCACCGCTTTAATCTCTATTAATTGTAGAAATCTTCGATCGATCAAGACTTCCTTCGATCGATCGAAGTCTCTTCAGGTGCAATTTTCTTGACTTCTTCTGGGTCTTTTCCTTAGCTCCAAAGTTGAGCTAAAAGGCTCTTTTTAGCCTGTTTGAACCTTATTGGCCTTAAATAGACAAAAACAAAAATAAGTACTAAAACATGAAAGTAAGATAGATGGATGGACTAAAATACACTAACTTAGGTGCTAAAATGCATCACATTTGAGCACTTATCAATGACCATGCATAGGGTACTTGAGTTTAAGCAACAAAAATGCTACATGTTTTTGCATGAAATGCTGTTTATCAAATGTATTTTTACTTGAATTCATTTTTAAAGTCTATGAAGTTAAACCACCCGGATTTGAAATGCATATATGTTGAACTACAGGTTTAAAATGATTTATTGCCTTATGTGGTTAAAAAAATAAGCTCTTAGAGCTCTTGTCAAAAGGCATAATGGTTTTTTCATGAATATAGATTTTGACAAAGTTAGAATATACATGTATATCTCTTAGTTTCAAAACCATTGCTAAAAATATGTTGTTTACACTTAAATATTATCCTTGGATCAACAATTATGTTTTATGCAAAAAAAAGTTTACCACTAGCATGCAAAAATGAATTGTAATTAGTATAATGAGTAAACTTGATCTCTTCTACAGTTAGAACTGCTTAAGTGTCATAAAATAATTGCATATATTTGTTGGACACTTAGTCTTGGGAATATGTTATTTAAAGAATACTTTATTCTAGCTTAGATGACTAATATGAAATCACTAGTGCTATATTATTTGATTCATCCATTTTTAGTACTTTAGAATTTCATGTGATGCTTATATATCACTTCTTAAAATGTTTGTATAAAAGAGATATCAAACTCATTCACATAGAAAATCATGTAGCTTATCTCTCACCACATCTCTTAAAGAAGATATTTTGGCATCAAGACCGTATTATAAATATCATTCTTAGTACTTAAGATTTCATAAGATGCTTTGACATGACTTCTTGAGAAATATGTATAAGAAAAATATTGAGCTTATCCACATGAAAAATCATGTAACCAATTATCTCTAATCATATATATCCAAGAAAATAGGCTTTGCATTATTAGGAGAAAATTGCATATGACTAGGAGTACTATCATGATTTGATGATTTTGGCCATACTTGCTCCTATGTGTTACAATTTCATCTAACTTTTTCTAACTTTTAATGCTCCAATCCCTATTTAATCACCTATAAACTTAAAAGGCATTTGATTTAAGATGATTACTCCTTGAACGTAGTTAATTTTTTTTAATAGGATGAGAGAAATGAGATGTGTTAGTATCTTGAGATATATTATGCACATACTTGCATTTGCTTATATACTTTTGGAATACCCATAAATTTCAAATGATTCATCTTATCATTTCCATTAATGAATTAAGGGTTTTTAAATATGACTCGCTTTATGATATATCTTAAAGCATATTTTACCTATCAATGCTTCATTATTCCATTAATTTTATAATCATTGAATGATATATGATGCAAATGAAAGCATATTCATAAGGGAAGATTTATAATAATCTCTTATGAATAATTATTGTATGTTATGCTAAGCCAAATTGAATTATTCGTTAAATTGACAAGCATGTTATAAAATGACTTTTTTGTCATTATATTCATTTTATATGAGCTTTCATATTATTTCCCTTCCTATTAAAGATATCAAATGGGAAATTTATATTAAAATTGAAGTACAGTTAAGTTCCTAGATTTGCCTTTACAAAGGTTATTTGCCTTTTGGCTTATTCTAATCCATGCTTCATTCTTTGCTTAGGTTTTTCTATGTATACTATTGTATACTTCTTGCTTATTTGAGTTTGTGTTCAATCTTTGATTTATGTTTTATTATGTATACTTTTGTATATGCCATGAATCTTAATGATATATTAAACTCATGTTATCAATGAATTTGGTATCTTATAATATAATTGCTTATATGTTGCACTTTTAAGCATATTATAGTCATTACCACTATATTGTCATTTCTTGATTTCACTATAACAATTCACTATGCTAAATGAATTATGCTAATTGAAATTGTCTTAGCCTCCCACCTTGACAAAGGAGGAGAAATATGTGTGATGTGATTAAATATCAAATGCTTGATATTATATATCGATTAATATCTTTTGATGAAAGCATGTTGATAAGGGGAGATTTGTAGAAATCTCTTGAAACTTAAAATGAGCTTAAATTCTTGTTAATGTCTAAAATGAATTATGAAATATCAAGCATGCTATTTTATCATATGATGTTCACTATATGCACTTTGAGAGGAGGAGTATTTTTTAAATGCTACTCCACTTGCTTATGAAAATATCAATGTTTTGTCATTATCAAAAAGGGGGAGATTGTTGGCATAAAACCTTTAACCAAGGACAATATAGTGTTTTTGATGAAAATAAACCATTAATGGTGTTTATGGACAAATATTTACATTGAGTGTTATAGATAAGTCATATTCCAAGAATGACCTCAATGAAGTAATAAAGATCACATCAATGGAAAGAAATGAATGCAAAGAGACATCAAGTTGCAAGGAACCAAATGCAAATCCATCTAAAGATAGCTTGGACTGTAATGAACAATCAAGCAACTCAAAGAGATGAAAAAAACAAAAATACCTCAAAGCCTAAACAATCATGGACAAAGCATGAAGAAAAGGGTAAATAGTATGGTGAGTGTTTAGGATTCAATGTCAAAGTATTTATGAATCCATTTGAAGCCCATCTCTATAAGACCATGTATATCATATCATATTATTATTCATATGTTCCTATATCCACTAGTAATAGACTATGCACTTCATCACATATATATTTGACACATGAAGTCATTGATGAAAGAATGAGTTAGTTCAAGCTTGCATAAGCTTTGAAAGAACCCAATACTTGAGTTAGGAATGCTAAGACCATGCACATCGATCATATGTTTTATTTTGGTCTCTAGAAAGTAGAGTCTAAGGCATTGAACTTAATTTTTCATACACAAAGCCTTTGTTACCATAACTTAGTAAATGACTTTACGATCCAGACATTTCTAATAACTTAGTAAAAAACTGTCCTTTGATTTTTTGGCTAGGTATGGAAAATATGATTTTTTGAAATAAAGATATTTTCAAAATAATTTTTCTCGGTAATTACTTCTTACACTTCAAATAGCCTAAACTAATTTTTTAGGTTTTTTCTATCAATTCTACATAAGCCTACATGGAGGATCAAGTTTTACAAAAACTGTCAGGAACCCCAATTTGTACTAAAACTAATTTTCTACATTCTGATTTAGTTGGATTTCAATTTTCTTATATTTTTTATTGAATCCATATGGGGGGTACTTCTTTATTTACATTGTAAACTTAAAACTTAAAGTAAATGAACATTTACTTAAATGTTTTCAATGTAAATAAATATTTGCTCAAAATAGTGAGCACACTCTTGGATCGCATTTCACCATATAACCGACTACTTCCTTGATCTAATCAATCAGATGAGTCGATCAGATGAGATCTAGATCTAATGTAATCGATTAGATGGTTTGCTGAAAGTATCTGAACAGGCAGAAACTTTATGGGAACTTGCCATGTTGCCCCCTAACGGCTATATTTTTCAAAAGGGTTATAAATACACAATGTTTGGACATTGTGGGTATGTATTAGAGAAAAATAGAGAAACCTTCTTGAGTATCAAAAAGCTTTTGTTCTTGATCTTCTTCATCCTCTCATACATATCATTCATAGAGTATTGAGCTTCTTTTGTATTCATCTATACTCTAGTTGTGAACTTTGATTTGCATATCAATCTTTGAGAGATATATTCTTGTGCAACAAATTTCGATCTATAATCAATTGTAAGGATCGGTGTGATCTAGCAGAAGTCTAAGAGAGGATTGTTCACTTAGCAAGAAGAATTAGAAGCGGTGTGTTTCTTGTACCCGTAAGGAGGTGCGATAGTGGGATTGAGAAAGTCTCAAAAGGGATCTAGAGCCGAGAAGTAGGAGTTACCGAACCTCATTAAATCGATGTGTCAAGTGTTTGCATTTCTCTTTTATAATTGTGCTATTAATTGCTTGAGTTTATTTCCTGATTATTGCATAATTGTTATAAGGTGTTTATTAAATTTTGCAAAGCAATTAAAACCAAAAATTGGCCATTGTCCCCCCCCCCCAAGTCAATACTTGGGCAACAATGTCATCAACATACAGCAACAAGTACAAATACGAACCATCTGAGAGCTTCCTGTGATACAAACAACTGTCAAACTTACTCATACAGTAGCTATTACCATTCATAAAGGTGTCAAATTGCTTGTACCACTATCTAGGAGACTGCTTCAACCCATACAGGGACTTCTTCAGTAGGAAAACATGATCTTCCTTCCCCAGAATCTCAAATCCCTCAAGCTGATGCATATAAATCTGCTCTTCCAACTCACCATACAAGAAAGCAGTATTGACATCAAGCTGTTCAAGTTCCAAGTCATACAGAGCAACAATAGCAAGTAACACCCGGATTGAGCTATGTTTCACCACATGAGAAAACACTTCATTGAAGTCCACCCCTTCCCTCAATGTATAGCCCTTCACCATCAAGCGTGCCTTGCACCTCACATCTTCCACCCCTAGAATTCCTTCCTTCTTCTTGAAGACCCATTTATAGCCCTCTGGCCCTTAGGTTTCTTAACTAGTTCCCAAGTCTAATTCTTTTGAAGAGAATAAATCTCCTCACTCATAGCTACAAACCATTTTGTTGAATCTCCACCTATGATAGCCTCATGATAAGTACACGGCTCATCAATATCCTTTGCCACACCAAGTGCATAAACAACCGAATTAGCATGTGAAAACCCATACTTCTCAGGTGGCCTAATATCCCTCCTAGGCATGTCTTTAGCCACACTATACTGCTGCAACTGTGCATCTCCCTCATCCCAAAATTGCACCTGCTTGTGAGTCAACTAAATAGGACTATCCTCTAATTGAACCTCTACATGCTCCACCTACTCACTGACACCCTGAGCTCTTCCTGAATCAACTACTTCCTTCTGCGGAGTAAGCATCACAAACTCATGAACGGTCACATCCCTGCTAACAAGTATCTTCTTTCCTGAAGCCCTTGGGCACCATAATCTGTATCGCTTGACCCTGGGCTGATAACCAAGAAATATGCATTTCTTAGCCCTCGGTTCAAGCTTCCCCTGATTCACATGAGCATACGTTGGACACCAAAATATTACCAGATTACTATAACTAGCAGGAGAACTAGGCCATACCTCCTCCGGAGTCTTACCGTCAATAGCAGTCGATGGAGACCTGTCCACCAAGTAACTAGCTGTAGAAACAGCTTCAACCCAGAACCCTTTGTCTAACCCTGCATTGGATGGTATACACCGTGCCCACTTCAATAACGTTCTGTTCATCTGTTCTGCAACTCTATTCTGTTGTGGAGTCTTCCTCACTGTGTGGTGCCTCACAATCCCGTGAGTCTTGTAGAACTTATTAAATTTTCTATCACAAAATTCTAAGCCATTGTCTGTCCTCAAGCGCTTTACCTCTTTTTCAGTCTGTTTCTCAATCAAAGTTTTCTATTGCTTGAATGTAACAAAAGCCTCATTCTCGTGCTTCAGAATGTTAATACAAACTTTTCGAGAAAAGTCATCATTCAACGTCATCATATTATCTACCACCGCTATGTGAAGTAACCTGAGAGGGACCCTAAAGATCAGAATGAATATAATCCACCATACCCTTGGTCCTGTGAATTCCTCTACTGAACTTCACTCTGCACTGCTTTCCGAAGACACAATACTCACAGAAATCCAGCTTCCCAGTTTTCTGACCACCAAGCAAACCCTGCTTACAAAGAACATCCATCCCTCTTTCACTTATGTGCCCAAGCCGCATATGCCACAATCTTGAATATCTGAATCTGGATCCGAGGACGATACATCAACTGAACTTGTGACTGTGCTACCCTGCATAGCATATAAACCATGCTTCTTCAGTCTCTTCATCACCACAAGGGCACCATTTGAAACTCGAATGACTCCACTTCTAGCCTTGTAAGTGCACCCGATGTAATTCAGCGTACCTAGGGAAATCAAATTCTTTCTCAGTTCTGGTACATACATGACATCAGTCAATGTCCTCACAATCCCATCATGCATCTTTATTCAAATTGTACCGATACCTACAATCTTACACGTCGCATCATTCCCCATCAGAACTTCCCCTCCATCAATAGATCGATAGGAGGGAAAGCAGTCCCTATTTGGACAAGCATGAAACGAGCAACCCAAATCAAGAATCGCTCATCTGAATCATTACCCTCTGCAACAGCCAAACTATCAACTTCAAAGGATTTTTCCTTATCCTTCTTACGCTGCGGATAGTCTTTCCTGAAGTGCCCTTCCTTGCAACAAATGTAGCATCTCAACACCTTCGTTTTGTTCTTAGACTTAGAACAATTTTTGCTGCCAGACCCTTCCTTTTGATTCGTTCCCCCTAACAAAAGGGCATTACCCAACGCATACCAAACAATCCAAGAATAAGATTCAAACAGTCATGCGTCATGGGGCAATGCATTAAGAGATGATCAACTGACTCCCCATCTTGCTTGCATAGGCAACACCAATTAATAAAACAATTTTCCCGCTTCCTCAAATTATCAATCGTCAGTATCTTACCCCAAACAGCAGTTCATACAAAGAATGCCACCCTAGTTGGAGCCATAGAACGCCAAATGGTCTTCCATGGAAAGTCAAGGCTATCAAAATTAGACAGACATAAGAACAAGGATCTTACTTCGAAACGACCGTGAGAAGAGGGAATCCATGTCAAATTGTCATAACCCCTGCCAACTCCCTCCTGCCGGAACAATTGATAAAAAAAAAACACTTACCTCGTCCAACTCTCAATCCTGAAATGAACGCCGAAAATGCACGTCCCACGTAATCCCACTACTATCAAGCCGATAACAGTCAGCTACGTATGCATCTTTATCAACTGCAATACTGTATAATCTGGGAAATGTTTGGGATAATGGTTGATCACCACACCAAAGATCTTCCCAAAAATGAACGGATCTGCCGTCACGAACTTTGAATCTAATATGAGAGGAAAAGGCATCCTATCCCTTCCGAATGGATTTCCACAGAACCTCGTTACTCATGCACAACAAAATTGTACTGTGTGCTTTCTTCATAACCTTATCTTTGTCCTTAATCTTTTCTGGTAGTGCATCCTTCCCCTTCAGCGCCTTGAATAACCCTTGTTGAACCAACATAGCCTTTATCCTAACCTGCCACAGGTTGAAATTGTTTCTGCCGTTAAACTTCTCGTTTTCCAGAAACTTGGACGCCATCCCTGCTTCGAACTGAAAGCTCTGTTACTAGTTTGTTTTGACAAACGCACTGAACTAAGCAACAATTACAGAACACGACAGAAAAATAAATACAAAGATTACGTGGTTCGGCAAAGCTTACGTCTACGGTGGAGATCCGGCGAAAGTCTTCACTATGTGTAAAATGGAGATTACAAGTTTCAGCCCCACTCTCAATTCTGTATGAATTTTAGTATCTCTCTCACACCCCACTCCAAACCCTAAATGCCCTTATATATTGGGCTACAAGAGAGTACTAATTAAGGTCCACGACCCATGAGTAGAAATGGGTAAAAAGTTTTTCTTGAGGCAAGCCCCCAAACCCCCAAAGCTTTGGTGGGCTTGGGTCCATACAAAGCTCAACAAACGGGTCATAAACGGGTTGCAATGCGAGCCAGCACCAAATTCAGGCTATAACGTCATAGCTTGAATGAGATTATTCACTCATTCACAAGCCTACTATTTATAGATAAAAAGAGTACATGCTCATATTACAAGAAAGAAAATTAAATCAAATCTAAATCAAATCACAACTTATTCTATAGCTATATGCGTAAATAAAGTCAAACTCCATGATTCGTGGCTATCAAATCTCTGCTAATATGGTAAGTCATTCCATAAATTGTGGCTATCATATCAGCTAACATATCTATGCTAACATGGTAACATATCTCTGCTAACACTCCCCCTCAAGTTGGTATGTGGATATTTGAGATGCCCAACTTGGTTGGACAATGCATTCTTAAACACAATTTTGTTGACACCCTTTGTAAGAATGTCTACAAGCTGCTAAGAGCTAGTGACAAAAGGAGTGCAAATTTGACCAGAGATGATCTTCTCTTGAATGAAGTGATGGTCCACCTATATATACTTCGTTTTGTCATGCTAAACGGGTGGGATTTGTTGCAATGCTAATGGCATACTTATTGTCACAGTAAAGTGAGAATAGAAGTAATACTGGAAGGCACAAATCTGTCATCAAGGTGTTCAGCCATAGCAACTCAAATAACCCAAGAGCCATAGCCCTATACTCTGCCTCTGCACTAGATCGAGAGACAACATCCTGCTTTTGACTGCGTTAAGTAACAAAGTTGCCACCAATAGTGGTACAGTAGCCCGAAGATGACCTACTATCTGAAACAGATCCTGAATAGTTAGCATATGTCCAACCCTCAAAACGTATGTGACCATGCTTGGCAAACAAAATATCACAGCCCCGTACACCCTTCTAGATATCAAAGGATCCGAATAGCTGCATCAAAGGTGAGGGGTACAAGGAGAGTGCAAGAATTGACTCATGACACTCACGGCATAAGCAATGTCTGGTCGAGTCATGGATTAATAGATGAGTTTCCCAACAAGTCGTTGATACTAACCAAAATCCGACAATAAATTCCCCTCAGAATCAGCCAGCCGATGATTCTGCTCAATCGAAGTATCAGTAGGATGAGTGCCAAGCTGGCTAGAAGTAGAAAGCAAGTCAAGAGCATACTTGCGTTGAGAGATGAAAATTCCAGCCTTAGAGTGAGCCACCTCAATGCCCAAGAAGTATTGAAGGGGATTAAAATCCTTAATCTCAAATGGACAGTCAAGATAGCTATTTACTTCATCAATTTCGGCAATATCATCTCCGGTAAGAACAATATGATCGACATACACAATGAGAGCAACTGTCTGCCTAAATGACTTAAGAACTAGGTATGATTAGCTACAAACCAAACTGGATCATGGTAGTGCCAAAGCGATCAGACCAAGCTCGACGAGACTGCTTAAGGCCATACAGGGATCGACGAAGACGACAAACCATACCGGATTGAGCAGGAGAATGAAAGCCCGAAGGAAGAACCATATACATGTTCTCTTCCAAATCACCATTGAGAAAGGCATTCTTCTAATTGAAATAGAGGCCAAGATCGAATTGTTGTAACGGAAAATAATACACGGATGGTATTCATCTTGGTAATAGGAGCAAAAGTTTCCTGATAATCTATGCCATGAGTCTGAGCATAACCCTTGGCAACTAACCGGCCTTATAATGAGCAACTTACCCATCTGGAATATGCTTAACTGTAAACACCCAACGACAACCCACAACCTTTCGTCCAATAGGAAGTGGAACCATGTCCGAAGTCTGATTTTTCTCAAGCGCTTGCAATTCTTCTGTCGTAGCATCCCCCCACTGAGGTTGTGCAGTGCATTTGCAATACTAGAAGGAAGAGGAACCGAGGCAACAGAAATAAGAAAACTCCGATAGGAGGGTGAGAGAGCACAATCAGAAGCAAAATTAGAAATAGGATAAGTATAAGAACGTTTACCCTTCCGAAGAGTAATGAGGCGATCATCAAGGGAAACAATAGCTTGAGAAGGCGGAGCTGGTGCCGAAGGAACAAGGTAGTCGATCGTGGGAGTAGAAGCTTGTACTTGTGTCTCCGACTATAAGCCCGTGGAAAAGGAACAATTCCCCTTGCTCGAGGGTATCGCGAGGAGGAATAATAGAAGAAGAAACAGGCAAAGGTGAGTTGAAGACGGAAGAAGATGATCACTAATTGTGTTCAATGGGAACCACTCAGTTTGAGAACCAATTGAACTAATATAGTATGGTGTATGCTCAAAGAAAGAAACATCCACGGATATAAACCGTCGACGACTGGGAGGATTGTTAACACCTTTAACCTTTTTGAGATTGAGAATAGCCCAAAAACACACACATCAAAGCCTTAAGGTCAAGCTTTGTACGAGTTTACTCTAACTGCTGAACAAAACACACACACCTAAAGACTCGTGGAGGAACCAAAAAAAGAGATTGATCGGGATGTAGGATTGAGAATGGGGCTGCAAAGTTAAGAACCCTGGAAAGGCTCCTATTAATGATGTAGACAGCTGTAAGAACTGCATCTCCCCAAAATGATTGGGGAACATTCATGCCAATGCAAATTACTCTGGCTAAGTCAAGGATGTAGCGATTTTTCTCTCACGACCATTCTATTGAGGGGTTTTAACATTATGCATCTGATGCTCAATCCCAAATTCTGTACATAACCGTTGTACCTCCCAATAAGTGTACTTACCCTAGTCAGATATGACTTTTTTAATGGTACAACCATATTGAGTCTGAACCATTGTCAATCTTTTTTTTCAAAATGTTTTAGACATTTTTTGTTTTCATAAGATAGACCCATGTAACACGGCTATGATCATTAATGAACCAACACAAAATATTGAAATCGAAGACTAGAAGTAGCTGGGGAAGGCCCCACACACATCTGAATGAACAAGATCAAAAGGTGTTGAAGAAACAGTTTTATTACTACTGGTTGGATAATTGTTATGAATATGTTTAGCCAAGTGACACATCTCACAGGATAAATCTGAGATTGCCACATTACAAAATAAGAAAGGAAACAAATATTTTAAATAACCAAAAGAAATATGTCCTAAATGCATGTGCTAACGTTATCAAGACATTTTGATTTTTTTCAGAGTTATAAAAAGTTTCTTCTGGCTTTTCCCAGATTTCCCTTTAGAAATGTAGGCTCCGACAGTGATTGGAGTATTCTTAGTCTCCCTTACAGTTGTAAGAAGACTTGTGTTTCTTTTTCTGTTTGCTTCAAGTGGTATCAGAGCCTTTCGTCTAAGATCTGTGATTATTGCAGATCTATGGCTAGGCAAGGAAGAATATAGCCACAAAAGAAGATGTTCAAAATCTGCAAAAAAATCTACAACATCAAATTTCTCTATTGAGCACTATATTAGAATAAATTTCTCCTCTAAATCTGGTCAGTAGGAGAGAGAGAAATCAACAAATGAAAGCATATGAATGCGAATATTGGACAGAACAGACTACTGGCAAAAGAAGTCAGCATCATAAGTTGTCTAGAAGACCAAAATAGGGTGCTGCCACATCAGTTAAACAGCCGCAGAACTCTTGGACAACAAAGAACAATACCAAGGAGTCTGAATTTTGGTACTACAGATACGAGGAGCTGAGATTCAAACCTGTCAAGTGTCCGATAATTTTAGATAATCGTGTAATCAATGCAAGGCAACTCATCACTGAGGAAGACATTGGAAATCATGCTGATTTTGACAATGCCAAATCAGCTTGGGATGAATTTGTTGGATGGGATGATGAAGAAGGTGAGACACTATAGGAAAACTCAACTTTTTCACTTGAAGAATTTGACAAAAAGGAGGAGGAACATAAAGATGAAATTTCTTTGGTGAATGATGCAATTGAATCGAATAGTGCAACAACTGAAAATCAACCAGCCTACAACGAAGCTGAGATTGAAGAGGACAAAAAGGCGGAGGACAAATCTAAGGAAGCAACCATCAACTTGTCTAAAGTTGAAGAAGCTGTCACTGTTCAACCTGCTCTTCATGGATTTCTCAACAATTGCTCTGCTAAAATCTTGCTTATTGCATATCCTGGTCAGTGCTATGCCCGAGTCTTATATTCTTATGATGATTTGTCTAAAACTCTAGTTGAAAATCTGAATCAGGCATCTGCTGTCAAGAGCATGGATTTCCATCCAGTGCAACAAACTCTGTTTCTTCTTGCGACGAATGTTGGTAATGTTGCATTATGGGAAGTTGGTGGTAGGGAGGAGTTTGCTTCTTGAAATTTCAAGGTCTATGACATTGGATCATGTTCAATGACTTTGCAGGCATCTTTGGCTAGTGAGTATGCTGCATCAGTGAACAAAGTGATATGGAGTCCTGATGGCATCCTTTTGGGCGTGTAGCACATTCCAAGCACACTTTGCAGTTGTACTCCTATCATACTGG
>JAOTQH010138811.1:0-15442 GCA_025631255.1 Cornus kousa
GCTCTCTCACTCCTCACGAATCAAACCTATCCAATCCCCATTTTCTCTCTCTAGAATCCAGACATCCCTCTCTTTACATCATTTCTCTCTTTCAATCTGTTTCTTCTGAATCAAACATTTAATCCATTTATCGAAACCCTAATCGATTGTCACTCGAAAGCACTTTGATTTCGAAGCTTCTCTGATACTTTCGATCGAGTAGACTAAGTCATGGACGCTGATTCGTGGAGTGCTCGTCTATCTTCCGCCTCAAAGCGTTATCAGTCAGCTCTTCAATCTCGATCTGGTGAGCTCCAAATTATTCCTTTATTGATATGCATAGACATGATTGTACTTGTATTATGTTTGTCGATCTAATCGTAGTGAGGTTTTGAATTTTGTAGATATGTTTATGGCGTTTGAAGAGTTTGATGGAGATGATGATATTAGGGAGGAGTTTCCTTGCCCGTTCTGTTCGGATTATTTTGATATCGTCGGATTGTGTTGTCATATCGATGATGAGCATCCTGTGGAGGCAAAGAATGGAGTATTACTCTCTGTTCTGTAGATTGATGTTGATTTTATACATGTTACATGATGCAATTTTACAAAGTTTAGGTTTTTCTTTATATGCCCTATGTGTATATATATGTATGTGTGTATTTTTGGGATGAGTAGGTGGTCAGGTTTAATCCATTTACTTGTTAGAATGTTTTTGTGACACTTTTTGTTTTGACTTTTCTAGGTATCCATGGATGCATATTTCCTTTTTACTAGTTCAGTAGAGTGGTTAGCTGGTTTCAGAAGTTATTTATGTTCCACGTACTTGTTAAAATGTTTTTTTGACACTCATTGTTTTGATTTTTCTAGGTATCAATTGGATGCATCTTTCTTTTTTTAATAGCTGAGTAGACTTTTCACTAGTTATTTGTGTTCACGAGTGTTTCGGTTTATTGTTGGGTAGCTTTATTTCTAATATATTGTGATGTTGATTGTGGGATTGAAGCCAGTTGGACTGATTTAAGATGAAACAGTACCTGTGTGATTTAGGGTTATGATTGGCCTGTGGTTTCTAGCTGAAACAAGAAATATATATATATATATATATATATATTAATTACAAGTTTTTTGTTTTTTTTGACTAGGAAGGTGTGGTTTTCCAAAGCTACCTGGCTAAAATCAAGGTTTTTCTTTGCAGGTATGTCCAGTTTGTTCAATGAGAGTGGGGATTGACATGGTTGCCCATATAACACTGCAACATGGAAATATTTTCAAGATATCCTTTTAGTTGGTATTTTTAAATTTTCGGCTTTGGATTACTGCACTGGTCTTGGATTAAATTTGTTTTTATTTTCAATTTCATAAATAGTTCTCACACAGGACGATGGAATCTCAGTATGTTATATGACTAAAACTTTTCTGTTTGTCGCTTGTAAGTCACATCTTCACTGTGAAAATTCTGAAATGATTTTTAGAATCGTGTCTCTCTCTGTTGTGCTCGTATCCATATATCCATCCAATTTCTTCTGTTCTTTTTCTCCCCTAGGAAATTATCAATGCATTTTTTAATTTTATTTTTACATTTATGTAACAATTGTCAAGGTCAACTGACTAATTTGTTCAATTGAATCCCATTGTTTTTCATATTGTCATTTTTTTTATACCATCATTCACACACACAAACATATGTGATCATATGCACATCAGCGCTTGTTCATCTAAGGATTTGACTGTATGCTCTGAAGTCCTTGACTAGAGAGTTACATGCAGCGCAAAAGGAAATCCCGTAAAGGGGGATCCCATTCAACGCTCTCTTTGTTGAGGAGGGAACTGCGAGAAGGGAATTTGCAGTCCCTCTTTGGAGGGTCTTCCTGTATAGTTTCTTCAACCAATGCGGCGCCTGATCCATTGTTGTCATCATTTATATTGCCTATGGGTGATGATTTTGGAAGCGTTCAGCCTCAGTCTTCAGCTGAAATAAGCTCAGTCAAGAAAAGTTCAAATGAGAATGTTTCAGAAAGGTATGAGATTGCATTTTCACTTCCTTGTTTGTCAAATGTGGTACTTTATGCTGTCTAGTAAATTGTATACTGGAAAACCAAATAATTTAGGTCATGTTCTCACCCATTCGTGAAATATTATGGTCTAGTAGCTGGTTCTGTTAAATGGAAGCTGAGTATGTTCTGATCCAGGGTTCTGAAATTGGTTTATACTATTTCATAATGGTATCAGTTGGCTCTGTATCGGTAATCACAAATGCATATGCAAAAACTACAATAAATAAATACTCTTAACCGTTTAACGGCGATCACCATCTGTTATGATGCTGTGATGACCGTTACAATCAATCATAACACATGGATTAGCAAATATCTCAAAAACAATTCCGAACCTTGGCCTCTGTCCTCCTTATATGTTGTTCTAGAACCTGACTGTTTCGAAGTTTAACTTACCTTAGAACGGGATTTAGATAAAAAAAGGAAAGAAAACGAAAAACAATTTTAAGCCTTAAATGTAGTCTTGATAGGACATCACATCATATTTGGTTGCACATTCAATGGAAATTTGGCCACCCCGACTATATTTTATAGTACATATATTATTTTCCAATTTTAATTGCAGGACTAACGATGAGAAATTTTAAAAAGTTCAAAAGTAGATAGCATTTACTACTGACATGGAGTTAAAACCAAAATAAGTTTGACGGATGCAGCTAACTGTCTTTAGGTGTCACTTGTCAGAATACTCACTGAAGGAGATTTGAACTTTAAATTATGGAGAATTGAGGTTGAGTCATTAGTCTAAGGGATTTGCTAGAGAAAAGAAAGAACTTAGGATTTTGGTAATTGATTTTATGTCCACAGATCAATCCTCCTGACAACCTTAAACTGAGATTGCAACCTTTGTTATGACTAAAACTGCAAGTTAGGCTGCTGTATAATCTAGTTATACTCTTTTCCCTCTTTTCCTGCATGTAGTTCCGAATAACTCAATACTGAATACCACTCTTGATAAAGACAAGTGCTGGTGGAAATGGGTTGGTGGTTAGAATTCAGGTTGGCGCTGATTCTGCCAATCATAAGCACCATTTGTTGGTGATGGATGAAACCCCATCCAAAATCAACCGGATTAAAGTTTCCCGAGAACACTAATACTAGAAATTTATGAGTATTGGAGTGCACATCCTAAACATGGAAGACTCTCTTCACAATGCTAAATTTAGCGATCTCAAAAATCTTTTCCAGTTTCTTTGATCAGTTCTCTTCTTCATGAGAAACATATAGATTTCTAGGAGAAAATACGAGGAATGGGTGATGGTACATCAACTACCTAACTTTATGTAGGGTAAGTTTAATGTTTTTATATGATTCATTCCTATCAGTAGCAGAATTCACTAATATTCTAGTGATTTGTGTTTTAGTACACAGTTTTGAAACCATGGGGGACTTCAAATTTACAATACTGTGTTTAGTGTGAGTGCAGCTTGGATATGTTGTTTTGTATTGAAGGAAGGTTAACCAAGCTGATCCCCTGTAGAATTCCACCCCTGCCCCCACCCAAGCTTATTCTAGCTCAATTTTATGGGTCCATGTTACTCCGAATATGAGTAGGTAGTTGGGCTGGCTTAATGTGTGCCAGTTCAAACAAAGATTGCCATTTTAATATTTCATAATATATATATTTTATGATGAGAATCGTGGATCCCATATGTACGCCATGTCATTCTTAGTTCAAGTTCAACTACATGTGGCAACATTAATCAGTATAAGAAACTAAAGATTTATTAAATTCAGACAGAAAAATCAATGCATGCTACAAACTTGAGTAGGATGGCAGGATCCGTGATATTACAACAAAACATGAAGACATACTTGCCTTTGAGTGATTAATGCAAACACCAAAATGGGAACGATCTAAAGGATCCAAAATTGCTGCCAAAATGTTGAAGATATGACATCCACCTTTTATATCTTTTAACTTGTAAAGAAATAAGCATTGGGTTTGTATCAGGAACTGTGTTTAACTTATATAGCATGCAAAACTAGTATCCACTTGAAAAAAAAAACACAAAAACAAACAAACAACACTAGTAGCCACAAAGAAGTGAAGAACTGAACATCAAGTTACATGATCCATTTTTCAGATATAAATTATAAGCTTAAGCATCTGGCTTAGGTAAAAACAAAAGGTTTATTTACTGCAAAAAGTGCTTGGATGGTGCCTACAAGATCTATGAATGATTTTTCTTCAAAATAAATGCTGGGACTTCCTAGGCTTTGAGCTCATTTGCATCCCCCTTTCCCATTTATACCATCTTCTGTGCACTTAGGTGCTGTTGAAAACAGAAAATTAAGTACTGGAAGTTCTAAGAGCTGATTTTAAGTGCTAATTATTAATTAAGATTTTTTTTAATAAATATTGTCTGAATTTTATCCAGTGCTCAATGATAAGTGAAGTCTTATTCACTTAAAATTTTAGAGGAACTTATTCTTGTAATTGGTATCAAAATTACGTATCGGAACTTAATTAAATAAGCACTAAATTTACTCAGAATTAAGTGTTAAATTGAGTTACCAACTCCTTAGTCTATGAAGTTTTAAGAGCTGATTTTAAGTGCTAATTATTATTTAAGATTTGTTTTTAATAAATATTGTTTGAATTTTATCTGGTGCTCAATGATAAGTGAAGTCTTATTCACTTAAAATTTTAGAGAAACTTATTCTTGTAATTGGTATCAAAATTACGTATCAGAACTTAATTAAATAAGCACTAAATTTACTCAGAATTAAGTGTTAAATTGAGTTACCAACTCCATATCTATGAATGCTTTGATGTTCTTGCAAGGAAATTAATTATGAGTAAATTATTGAATATGAATTGGTGCACCATTATCTACCCACCAAGAACCAGGCAACACTTCACTGAAATAATAAACCATTCAGAGATTGGACATTACCTTCTTTCGTCACGTATGCTGAATATCTAGCAAAATATCTCTTCATCTGGTATTTGCTTACACTTTCCAAAAAATGTGGCCCTTGCTTACATGGAAATAATTAGGAAAGCACATTATTTTTTGATGCCTGACTTTTCTTAATAAAATTGTGGCCGCTGAACTATAACCCGAGTCCTCTGTGTTCAGCTTTGATCTGCTGCTTTCTTTTTCCTTTTCAGTTTGCAATCCTTTAAATTTTTTTATTTCCCGCTTCAAGCTAATCAGATGATGCATGCAAATTTTTCCTTGCAAAGTCATCCACCTTTTTAATGAATTTGGCAGTTAGCCAATTCAGTTTCCATTTAGCATCTTTAGAGTTCTAGGGATACTTTTGAGGCCCAAAAAATGTTGAGCAAAAGAGTTTAACCCAAAACTGATCGGAAAAAAGCATGACTTAGCACTGCTGACATGCCCTGTCTTGATTTGCAATCCGATTGGAAAAAGCATGACTTAGCACTACTCAAATGCCCTGTCTTGATTTGCAATACGCAATCCCTAAAACTTACTCTTGTACTTAGGATTTGACCAGACTCCGTGGACTTGGGATGTTGAAAGGCGCCTTAGTGCTACATCTTGTTCCAAACACATAAGAACCATTTCAAGGTTTTATATTCATTTCAGCAAATTTACAACTCTAACAAAAATAAAATAGAGCCATGCTCACAAAATAGTCTAATGTAATTTAAAGTGCTTACACATGTAAATAAAACTCATGCCAAATAATGTACAAAGCTAATCGAAATGTGCTATTAATTTTTAATTATAATAATTATTATTATTTTATTTTATTTTTGATAAGTCGAAATGGGCTATTAATTACACATCAAAAGTTGCAATAATTAACCTGGCAAAGTAACTTTGGCAAGTCTCCTGTGGATACTCATCATAATGCCCTCCGATTAGTAAACATCATAAGTCTTTGTCTTCCATTGGCAGAAAACGCCCAATAAGCTTATGAGTATGCGAGTTGAGCACATTAGACAATTTGAGTTAATCTAAATATATATCCTTTGGGCCATTAGCTCAGTAAAATACAAACGCCATTTTCTTTTATAATCCATCACACAGATTTGTATATGTATATTGTTTTAGCAAATAATCTGATGTTCATATTTCAAAACACACAAATTGGGTTAATCTTATGAGTTTAATAGTAAATTGGTGGATAAATAAGCAGAACTAAAATTTATTTGTTCGCCATCGGAATATCCTACCCAGGGTTTGTGTGTTCAATCATGGCCTTGTATGCCTATGCATGTCTGGTTTCATTCTATCATGGCTGAACTAAGTTTATCCAAGAACAAGCATTCTTGTTTTCTTGTATGATGATTAAAAAAGAGTTAGAGTCTACCAATTATGGTGTTATATATTTATGAGCTATAGTATGAAACTGTGTGTGGCGGAGAAATTTAAAAATGTCCCCCCCCCACAAAAAAATAAAATAAAAATTCAACTGTCAGGATTTCAGTTCATTGAATTGAATTAAATTGTTTCTCCATTGATGGGTCCCAAGGAGGGGGCGATTGAGTGGATGTTTTCCACTTTACCCAAAAAAATTATTGCGGATGAATTGCGTTGAGTGCTTTTAGCATATATTACATCATATTCACATTTGCCTATGAAGAGAAACTTTATGAGAGATTTTAAGACCAACCATTCTCTATTTTGTAAAATGTTCAGTAGTCAGGAGACTTCAAATGAGCATAGTTGACAGATGCTCAGATGGATCTTTGGCAATGTCAAAGGGCTGAAATAGGGAAGTAGAAGTTAATGCATTTATATGAACTTCAATGCAAATTTGAAATGGGGTAACATAGCTGAGCTTTATAAATAAATTTCCCCTCCAAAATACGCGTTTAACTTGAGTTGGAATCATGAGTGAACAAACGTGTTCAAGTTTGGCTTACAATGTCCAATCATGCTTGAACACGATTGGCTCTGCTTGATTTTCTATTTTTTTCTGCCTCCATGCTTTCTATAGTTGGCAGGCACATGGTGACTGCTATCATCATGGATCAGAGGCAAAATAATATGAACATGGATTTGGTATACATGGAAGAAATATAAACCCTTGAACTGAAGGGGGAATGACATTATTGTGGATCAAAGATGAAAATACTATAAATACGGATATGGAATACTGCATACCCTGAAGAGACACAAAACGGTTTGTAAGCATGAGAAGCAAATGCTTTATTCTTTGAGGCTTTAGTCTCACAGGGCTTGTGAATACTCAATTAATTACTATGAAGGGCTTCAGGTCCTGATATATCTTAATTTCTGTAGGACAAGTTTTTCCTTTGCGTTTTCCTGCAGGGGTGTTTGTTGGGGGGGTGGCCGTTTGGTGCAGCATGGAGTGCATCCCTTTTTATGAAATAAATCGGGAATTGGGGTCAACAAAAATTAGTGAATGGGTTATACCTGCCAAACCTTTCGGTCGGTGTGGATCCCTACCAAACACAACATATGAATTTATGGGAACCAGCGTGAAAGAAATTGAAGGTCACTTTACTTTTGCGAATAAGTTAAGCGGTGATAGATGTTTGCATGTTCATTTGGCTTGAAAATATGCAAAGGCCTGATTGGTTCAAGATTGTCAATGGGGTGGCTCATAGGCTTCAGGTATTTGATCAGCTGTCAAAAACCCATGTAAAATTTTACTGTTTGTTTTTATGTGAACCAACATAACTGAGCCTTGGGGATTTTGAGGTATTTGATGTAGAATGACCTAGTTTCAAGCCAAATTCAAGCTTGTCTTATCTAAATTATAAAGGAGATCAAACAAGCTGAGGTGAGCTGCTTGAGAATAATTTGGTCATTATTTACCTCCCTATTTGGAAAAAGCAACGAAAACAAATGATTTTACAAGGATTGATACGCTTTATGTAGAAGGGTTGCAACGAGGATGAGAAAATCCCAAGAAGGTTGATCACTGAAAGGTGTTGACTATGCAGAAAAAAAACTCCCCTTTGTAAAGTGTATGCACATACAATTTCGTGTAGCTGACTTTAATAAGTTGAGGAGAGGCCTTTTGCAGTCGAGTTACCAATGTTTATATGGATTCAGGCAATTGAAGAAAGGGTTATCCTATTGACTGCTATGTGAATATGAAGGTGAAGTGGTCTAAAGGAACTAGGTCATGGAAATTAGTTGTATCTTATTATCAGAAGATGTCTATAGATTTCAAATTCGTAGGTGAAGCTTATGCATGTTCTTTAGGTGGTGTACGTCTGCAGTTTTACAGTCCACACGGGGTATTGAGAAGCAAGGGAATGAGGGATTATTGAAGTAAGTGTTTATTTATTGCACAGGGCCTGAACAGTAAACTGAAACTCATATGCATGTTCTTTAGGTGGTGTACGTCTGCAGTTTTACAGTCTACACGGGGTATTGATAAGCAAGGGAATGAGGGATTATTGGAGTAAGCATAGTTGTTAAAGGCGCGCCTAGGCTCTAAAAAAGCCCCAGGCTCGTCAAGGCTCAGCTAGAGCGCCTCAACCTACTATGGGCTAGGCCCTTCAATCAGGCTCACATAAAGACCTCAGGCTCACACTTTTTAGTTGGCTCCAGGCTAGAAAAAAGGGCACATCTTGTATTTTTTAATCATTTATTCATATCATTTTTTTTTTTACTTGATGACTAGTAAATTAAAAGTTTCTATATCATATATCTTATTGTTTAACCTTCTGAAATATTTGACAAAGTTCATAAATTTATGGTTCACTACTTACATTAAGTGCAATTACTGCTTGATTATGAATATATATAATTATATATGTTTAAATATGCATTATTATATACACGCGCCTTACTTCGATCAGGCTTGCGCCTTATACTGCGCCTTGCGCTTAGGCTCCAAAAGACATTTGGCGCCTTAGTGCGCCTTGAGCCTTTAACAACTATGTTAGAAAGGATTGAGTAATAAATAAATACCCTTGTGAGGAGTTAAAGGTGACACTTAAGATATAATCTTGAAAGGCATTTTAGTCATCTCGATAAAGACTGTGAAATAATTCTAAAATATTAAAATAAATAAAATTTTGAAATGAGGAGAGTAAATCACTTTGTTCCATGTCCCAAGAAATAGCTCCATAGTAAAAGTCTATCATTTGAATGAGTATATCAAGTTCTAATCAATTTCTAGGATTCATGATAATTGTGGTGAATATGTGGAGACTACTTCTTGGTGGAGTTCGAGGTAGTGGTGGTGGTGGTTGTGATAGCGGTGGCAATGATGATGGTTTGCTTGTGGTGATGATGTGGACGAGTTGATGACAGCAGCGACAGTGGTATCTTAATAATATTGGTGGCACAATGGTAGAAACAGGCATTGGTGGTGGTAGTGGCAGTGACAACTCAATAGTAGAGGTAGTGGTGACTGATTATGTTACCCAGACAGTCCAGACTTGAGTACGGATGTCGGACACTGGTACGCATGTCTAGGAGTCAGATTTGGCAATTTATCAATTTACAAGATACGGGGACTCGGCTAAAAGTGTCCAATATTTGGACAGTTTGGAAAAGAAAAAAAATTATATGGTTTTTTTTATAGTTGAGACATTAATTTTCTAATAAAATATATATGTATATATATATATGTTGTATTCTTTTAAAAGAAAATATATTTTACTAGTGTGGTTGTTTGTTGGTTTATAAAGTCAAAGTAGTAGTATTAAAAAGGAAGACCAAACAAGGCTCAAGTTAATACTATTTCAAGCACTTTATTATATTGCGCTTCGTCAGGTAGTCACATCTTCATTGAGCAGTAAAAAAAGTAATGTGACAGCTGTAAATTATTTCACAATACTGGAGTAGGTAGATGTATACAGCTGTCACTTTATAAAACAAAACCCAAATGTCTTCATCTCTTTACATTCAACAAGACGGCACCATCAAGACACGGCATTAAAAGTATAGTCAACGGTCAAATATCGCGTGAAACGATGCGCAACTTAGCACATAAAACTGTGCAAAGACAGCACGTACTCGGAAACAGAAAATTCGTCTTCTTCATAACCCAAATTTCGACTTGGACTGCCATTTTTGAAGCCGGAAGCTTTCAAACACCATGAATGGCTGCTGATTTAAGAAATAAGTTATGAAAAAAATTCCTAATCCTTTATAAGCATCAACTTAGACATCCTCTGGTATGTTCTCCTAATCATTCACAAGCATCAGCCGCATCCGATGAAAAATGAAGGGTCCAACTCATATCCCGTGTCCGTGTCGTGTCGACACGGACACTCTGGCTGGTACCGGCAAGTCCAGGTAACACTGGTGACTACATGGTATTGGAAGTGATGGTGAGAACTTGGTAGTGGAGGCGGTGATGGTTGTTGCAAACTTGTGTCAATGGAGAGGCTACCCAATTCTTGCCGGAGGGATTTTTTTTCCCAGTTAGGATTATGTGGATCCTTTCTCTAGTTTCCCAAACATTGAATTTGGGATTTCAAACTTCCAATTTTATTTTCAAAATTCGATTTCCCATCCGAGTCACTAAGTTTTTTTAGTAATGTGCAAAGGGCTTTAACAAATGAACTGGTATTGTGGAGAAATTTGATCCAATTTGAAGGTTTTACAAGGTCAAGAAAAGGCCAATAAGAATGTGGGTCAAAGTGGTGGCATTCGTCATCCGTTATGGAGTATGTGGCTCCAGTTAAAGTTGAATTGCGAAAAAGTATTTGCACACGTTATTGGAACATAAGGCTTTGTTGGACTAGTGGAATTATTGATAGTACATGGCTAGCTGATAGTTGGAATAGTATAAACACAATTGGAGAAAATTTGGCTTGGTTGTTAATTATGAATTTATCATAGATGATTTTTGTATACCCAACTTTACTCTTTCTCTTAGATTATAAGAACTTTTATTTCTTTATATAAGAACTTTCTCTTAGATTATAAGAACTTTTATTTCTCTTAGATTATAAGAACTTTGAACATTTGCATATCTACTACTTGCTTATAGGCTGATCATTCAACTATGCCCTTACCATTCTGACAAGCCTTATTGTAATGAGAAGTCACATTGTTTTTAAAGGTGTTCAATCCTGTGAAAATCCTCAGTCTGATCCCCCTAGTCCCATGAACCACTGCATCCGCACCTCTTTCCGTCCTGTTAGAAACGCATTCTATTTCTGTCTCTCTTTTCTTTTTCCTTTCTCGTTTCAAATTTTCTTTCCTTTTCAGGAGATCCTTCGTTTTTGTGAAGTTATGGCCCGAATTTTTTTTAGGTCCGAGTTGCGTTGTGGCCTGGTTTTGACCAAAAAATAAAAAAGAATAAAATCGACCCATTTTTTCTCTTGCGGGGTCATGGACCCAGCTCTAGAATTCCCTTTTAACCCAATACATAAGGGCGTTTAGGTTTGGGGGGGGTGTGAAGCACTGAAAACCGCAAGAAAGATTGTGAGAGAGAGAGCTAAGGTATGGGGCTAAAACTTGTAATATCATGTTTTTTGCATAGTGATATCTTTCGCCGGATCTTCACCGTAGACGTAGGCTTAGGGCCTTAGGCTGAACCATGTAAAGTGAGAGAGCGAGCTAGGGTTTAGGGCTAAAACTTGTAATATCCTTTTTTTTTTTGCATAGTGATATCTTTTGCCGGATCTTCACCGTAGTAGACATAGGCTTATGCCGAACCACGAAAATCTTTTTATTCTTTGCGTGTAGCGTGTTTACTTTTCTATCGTGATTATTGATTGTGTTCTTGGTTTGCAATATTTGTTGCGATATTTTCGTTCTTTTTTGTCTAAAAAGCACGACCACAAATACAACACGACACGGACACGATGACACAGTAAATCCTAAAAAATTAGGACACAAACACGGTGGGAACCTAATAAAGAGTAATATTATGATGTTGCACTTTAAGAAATTAAAAGTAATACTATTTTTTATCAACCTACTAATGAAAAAAAAAAAAAAAATTGTGCTTTGCTGGAGAAAAGAGAGAATGATAGAAAGAGGGTTAAGAAAGAGCAGAAAACAAAGAAACATAAATATGCAAGAGTTTGAACCTTTGAACTAAATATAAGCATAAATATCTGATTGTGTAATATAAAATTGTTTTATAAAACAATTTTTTAAGTAATTATGTAATGACTATCATATTATTGAAAACTATTAAACTCCTCCTCATAGTTACACTTCAACCTAGCTTTCTTTCTAAAACTTTCTTAAAATCCCCAAGTGCCATACTTATCAAAAAAAATTAAAAAAAATCATGGTGTTCGTATGGTGTATGCGTCGTGTGCGAATATCTATGGCGTGTCCATAGCGTGTCCGTGTTGTGTCTGCGTCGTGTCCAAATATTCAAAAAAATAAAATAAAAAATTCAGACAAGTTTTTTTGGAGTGTCTGGCATGTGTCTGTGTTCAACACATGTCCAACACGGATTCTTTGCCCTTTTAAGCATGTCCGTGCTTCCTAATTTTTTTTGTAGTTCCCTCTTGGTTACCAGTGAGATTCTTTTTTGCCTAAAAATATTATATGTGTTTGCTGTTGAGTTTTTCACACAAAGATGTGCCATTTGTGTAGATGGTACTTAGTTGTTGGACTACAAATGAAAGAACAACTTGGGCTCGGCTCGTTAAAAGTTCGGCTCGACTTCATTCGTGGAGTAAACGAGACAAGCTTGAACACACTTTTTAAGCAGTGCTGAGCTCGGCTTGTGAACAGGCTCGTTTAAGCCCATTATATTCTTATTCTTACATTGAAGATGCTAGCCCATATATTACAAGTGTATCCCAAAGTTACTTCTGTTTCAAGCCTATCTAATCAGGCCCATCAAACTAATATACAGTATGAGCCGTTAGATTGCACTAAAATCTAACGGTTCTAAACAAAGTCTACCAAAACAGAGAGCCCCCATGATGGAGATCAATGGCAGAAATCTTTAAAGGTGTATAAAAGGAACCAAAAGGAGGATTCTAAGATTCAAATTGGCAGAGGCTAGATAATATGGGTCCACATGGAGTTTTGAATAATTGAGAGCTTTTGTCAACTTTTATTTACTTTAATTATGCTATTACCTTATTTATAGGGTGATTACTTTTATTATGCTAGAGTCTAAGTATTGATTACCTCAACTGGGGGTAATCGATGGGTCATAAGATGCTATAAAAGGGGTAGAATGTAATATGGGTGACTTAGTCAATGAATGAATAAAAATATCTTTTAAGATTTCTTTGTGAGTGATTCACAAATTCTGAGGGCGTGAGGCCCTCCCTAGGTGTGATGCCTAGACCCTATTGGAGTGATTCCAATAGGTTTTTGTTTTTTTTTTCAATCCTTTCTCTCTATTAATATGTTGAACCATAACTCTGATTATTTGAATCTCCAACCACTTCTCCTTTGTTTTTCTAGCTTTCTACCGTCGAACCTCCAAATTTCAGCCCTAGTTCTTTGAACTTTCAGCCTCTGAATTCTTTAAGTTTTTAGCTATTTAACGCTTCTCCCTTGTCCTACATCAGTTTTTGTTATCAGAGCCTAAGTAGACATTATGGTGAGGCACCATGGCAGATCCGATTCATGCAAAGAATTGTTATAAAAGGCCATTTGGAGAGGCTACTGAAGATGAATTTTGGTCCTTATGAAGTGATTTCTTTCCTCTCTTTTGTTTTTGGATAAGTCCTTGTGAAGTGATTTTGGAAGACAACAATTTTAGAATTACATGAATATGAGAGGTAACAGAGACACATGAGACCCTTACTCTATTCTTTATGCAACAAGAATATGCTGAAATTTTTTCAACCTAGGCTACTTAAAACTAGGAGTGTCAAAATAATAATTAAAAGTATATCCAAAAGAATAAATCATAGCAGTATAGCTTTCAAGATCTGAGTCCTTGTTGGTTTAATATTCCTTCGTTTGTAGTATATTTTTCAATTACCTTCAGTACTTTGTGAGAGTTGTTTGGTGGATAAGGGGCATTTTTGGTGAAAGAAACATGTGCATATGATTAATGGGCTCCAAAGAGAGAGTGTTTGGACTTGCATCATTCTTTTTATCTAACCATTTATGATTGAATATCAGTGAAGTTATAAAACATGGATTTGATGCCATCCTAATGAAGCACGTAGTACTGTTTATACGATAATAAATGATTAGATATTTGTTGAAGTGTTATTTTATAGGTTCAGGATTGTTTACATTTGTCAATATCTATCCATTTACCTTCCGAACAAAAAAAAAAAAAAAAAAATATCTATCCATTTCCTGTTATATTTGTGAAGATGGATTAATCATTATAATGATTTGGGTTACAACTTGTCATTGATTCCTCGTCACCCTTTTATGTGAATTTACTGTAAGGTTGCCTACTTGCCTTTTTAGGTTGCTTCACATTCTAGCATTATGTAGTATAACCTTGTACATATGTTGTTTTGGCAACGACAATTATATCCAACTAACACGGTATTGTAAATGTATATAGATATATGTATTACATATTTTGTGAAGTGTATGCTTCTTAGTCACTTCTTTTTGGCACATTAGGGTATTCTTCCACAGGAGAGCTTCACAATATATTATATATCTTTGTTTTGATTGTTTGACGTGTCAAGGAGTTTCTAAAATCTTTGGTGTCTGACACGTGATCGACATGGGCATAGCTCCTGCTTAGAGATGTCTGTGCTAATCACTTCCTTTGGCACATTAGGGTATATTTCCACAACAGAGCTTGACAATACATCATTGCTAAGATGGTATATGATCTATTCTAATACCCAGTCTCTTGAAAGATTGCTTTGTGCATGATAAAATGGTACATTATCTTTTCTTTTCTTTTCTTTTCTTTTTTTTCCCCTGGCAAGAAAACAATCACTAAGAGCAACAAAAGGACAAGCAGTCCCGGGAAGTGAGAACAAAGAAGTGAGCCAGGTGGGCTGAACATCCCACTGGACATCTCCACTTTTACACTGAAAAGCCCATTTAGCTAGCTTATGGGCAACAGAATTGCAGTGGCGAGGAGTCCAATAAGAGAAAAAGCTCTGCAATGCTGCTGAAGGATCCAAACGTCTTCCATAACAGTAAGAGCAGCTTCATCAGTATCCTTGAGGATATCTCATTTGAGTGTATTCAAGGCATGCAAACATTGAATTTTATATCACCAATCTTGTCAGTCGATTAAGCATTAGTTGCTGAGCCGTTTGATGTAGATTTTTTGGCTTTCTGGAACCAAATTAAGATGTTCTGGTTTAATACTGAAGGCTGTCAAAGTAACATTAATAGGTACTTAAATTATCGTTGGTATACATTATTTTTTAACAGTACATGGTATACTGAAAGACAAGAGCTATAAATGGTACTCTATTGCTATTTGCTGCAGCCTTTTACTTTGTCTCTCATTTTTAAACTAAAAGCGAGGTTTAGAAGTGTTGCTTTTTTCCTTTTATTTTTTTTTTTTTTGGGTATTTTTTTGCAAGAGTTGTTTTTGTTTTCTTTCTCCCTCTTTTATGAGGATTACTC
>JAOTQH010138917.1:0-15441 GCA_025631255.1 Cornus kousa
CAGTAATGCAGATGTGAAGTCTTTTAATACTGGGGTCAGCCAACTTGTGTTTTCAAGATAAGAGCCAAAATTTTCTTGACTTGTTCTGTTACAATGGCGAAAATGCCCACTTCTTTTTTGTATTATTGCAATCATGTTATTAACTGCCTAGATTCTCCAAACTTCTCTGAGAGGACTCTTTAGTACTTTCCAAGTTTTTGTTTTTTTTTTTTTACAACAAAAAAAAAAAAAACCCTTTTTATATGTATCTGATTCAACAATTCAACTGTTCTAATGGGTTTGATAATCTACTTTTATGCATATACCATAGTTTTTTTTGATGAATATTGGTAAGTCTTGACAACTATTATGTATAAGAGGAGGCTTTTAAAGGCTAAGATGGTCATATATATATAATGGAGTGCCAATTTGAAAAACCGTTTGCTCAAGACTCGTGAGCATTGACTTGCACCAATTATATATCTTTACCTTGCCTATAGCTTTTGAACTTTGAACTTTTGATAAATTGACATGGTTTAATAATTATTGTAAGAAACCAACACCTGTCACTAGAGGAGGGCCAACAGGTTTCTCACACCATAAATTTGTGTTTCACCTTAAATGGTGAATTCATTTTTTAGTCAAGATTTCATTCTTGGGCTGATGACGTGTCGGGAGCTAATTGGCTAGTGAACAATCTTGAGCAATATATCTATTAGGGTGAGTTGCTTACAATTTTGGCACCATTTTGTTGCCACACCAGCTGAATAGTTTCATGACTCTTAAACAGAGTCGTCCCAGTTTTTGATATAAGCAATGTCTAATTCAGGGAAACGACAATGAGGTGTTTTTGAGGACTATTTTAGTTGGAGATGGCGTGTTTGGGCAATAGGAAAAACCAATTGAAAACATTGTCATTTTCTAGGATTTCTTCGTAACAAAGTCGATATGCACCCACCCACTTAATTGTGGTCTTGTCAATGTTTCGGACAAATATGGACTTGAGTGAACTAAATGATTGTCTTTTGTGACTAAAGAAAGAGGCTGAAGTAAGCTTTTAGTAGGCAGTTAAACTATATTGGTTTTCATTTCTTTCCAACCAAATTAGCTCTCAAGGGAACACGTGGGACATATATTGTCTGTTTAAAAAATTACTAACTTGCCCTTGTAAGTTTTAAATATTCAAACTTAAAATTTTAAACTCAAATGAAAAAGATGTAAAATATATTACTTGAAAAAAAGAAAAGTAGACTACTATTTTGAAACAGACAAAAAAAGAAAATATAATACTTATTTGAGGATCAACAATGATGCTAAAATTAAATTGTCAAAAATGTTGAAATTTAGATGAGTAAATGGTAAAATAGTTGATAATTTAGATGTGCAACAGCCACTGTAAAATTATGGAAGTCAAACTGAAAAACTTTAATGAGTGACTTTGGGTGGAATAACTACTAAAAATGATTATTTATTTATTTATTTATTATTATATTTAACTTCCACACTATGTTTGTTTCAACCTAAGATGTTTCTTCACTCAACCTTAACGTAAGACATGGAAAATGTCTTGAGCTTTAATTATAAGACAACGTAAACTATTTATACTCAATCTTACCGTAAGACATTGAAAAATGTCTTGAACTTGTTATAACAAGTCAGTGCTGTCATTTTCTTTGCTTTGGGCCCTTGACAAACAACTTGTCACCCGCTCCCAATTTTGTCCGTGAAATTCAAAATTTTGTGCCTCTTTTTCTTTCTTATACAATCGTTGTCTTTTGGAAAATTAAAAATTCAATTCTCATTGAATCCATCATTTCAAACACGTAAGTTTTTTTAAAATTTTATTAATACGATGTTATTTTGTTGACATGACATGATATTACCAACTAATTAACTTTTAATGTATAGTGTAATATAGAATTCACGTAACGAGCTAACTTGTATTATGTCTAGTGTCACTCCTTCACATAACCAACTACTTGTTATGTTATTTGGATTAAATGTCATGCAACCAATTATTTGTATTATAAATAAGACACACAAGCCTACAAAACTCACTGAGTTAACTCGATCATGAGTTTTGTGAGCTTTGTATCATAAATTCATAAGTTGATACTTATATGATGCGATTTATTGGTAATTTTTCCCTTCAAGAAGTTATAAATTAGATTTTTTTTTTTTTAATTGAAGAAGATATAAATTAGATTACATCACATAATGTAAGTTGGCATCAATATAATGTGGGTGCTCAATCCCAGATTAGGAAGTGCCGACCAAACTCACCTCATTATAATTTATTATTATTATTATTAATGAAACAGAAGAATCTGTAAAGATTAATTTAAAATATGTTGAATAAATAAAATAAGAACAGGGAATCAAAAAAGGGCATCAAATGTAGAAGAAAAGGCCAAAGAACACCAGGCATTTGTAAGACAGCTATAGAATATATGAACAATGGCAGCCTTGATGGTGCTTAGGTTGAATGCAGATTCTCACAAAGCGAACATCTTTCAATATCAATTTGCAACAAGTCACTAACATTGATCATCTACTCTAGTTCTTCATCAGAAATGGAAGAGACCACCAACAGTACTTCAACAGCAAAAAGGTATCACAACACTATTTTTTCACAATATGTAAATACAAATTATGCACAACAGCATTTATATGTATAATCTTCAGCTGATCACTGTTATTCTAGGTATGCTGTGGTTACAGGAGCCAACAAAGGAATTGGACTCGAGATATGCCGACAGCTAGCATCAAATGGAATTGCAGTAATATTAACAGCCAGAGATGAGAAGAAGGGTATTGAAGCTATAGACAATCTCAAAGTTTCTGGCCTCTCAGATGTGTTTTTTCATCAACTTGACGTAAAATATCCTGCCAGTATTGCTTCATTCGCGAAATATCTACAAACACATTTCAAAAAACTTGATATCCTGGTGAGAATTTAGAAACAAATATGAATTAATAAGTGTCTTGGCTATTGCTATTATAACAAGAACAGAAATTTATACCAACATACATACACAATGGCTTAGCATGATGCATTCAATTTGATAACATACAAAGAAATGTAAAGGAGTTGAATAACACTACTTTCTGATGTGTTAAGGAATATCAGGTTATCAGATTAATTACTTATAGATGTTCCGTGGAATAAACTATATTTACAGGTCAATAATGCAGGAATTCTTGGAATTACTATGGATCATGAAGCATATAGAGACTACACACAAGGAGGGGGGATAGTAAGTATTACAAATAGCTTCTCTGTTAGAGTTTTTATCGAATAATTACTATGTTATTCATGGACATAGAATAGATATTTAACACCAAGGTTGTTGTTACAAAGCAGTAAATCCAGGAAATGTTTCTAAGTAAACTCCCACGGCATTTGTCTTTACATCACAGAACAATATGATCAATATCTGGTTGGGTAAAAAATCATGAAAAAATATAACCAAGAAAGTTTCAGAAAGATACAGATGACAAATTTTCAGAAATAGCAAATGCCAAATGCTCACCTTGTTCGGTCTTTTAAAATGCCAAACTTTAATTCTGCTGCTCTGATGCTAGGAGGGAAAGCCTTAACATTTTGACATTAATTTATAGAGTGTGACTGCTCTCAAACTCGAACCATTGTCCTCACGCTTATTGAATTTAGCAGTTTAACAATGATGATCTAACAAAGGAAAACAGGAACCTTCAAGTGCACTAACTGCAATTAGGGAAACATATATATTTGTTTCTGATATTAAAGCAATTCATTTTGGATCTAGTTTAAAATAATAATAATTAAGCTTATTGCAATCCTGAGTTCATAAAAAAAAAAAAAAATCAGAATTTCTGAAAGTAACCCAAAATTTGGCTAGCAGGACTGAAACTTTCTGATGTATGCAGGTGAGCGATGAGGATGCTCACTTGTTGGAGAAACTCATGAAGCAAACTTATGAAATGACAGAAGAGTGTCTCAAGACAAATTATTATGGAACCAAAGGAGTAACTGAAGCACTTCTTCCTCTCCTGCAACTCTCCAATTCAGCAAGAATAGTGAACGTTTCCTCTGTTTACGGACAACTAAGAGTAAGCAGGCACACCAGTTTCATGCATGATTAGCATGTCTGGTGAAGGAACAGAAAACGATCACAATAAGCTCTAACTATTTACTCTCTCTTTTTATTTTTATTTATTTTTGTTTTGTTTTTGTTTCAGTTTATCTACAACGAGAAGGTCAAAGAAGAGTTTCAGAATGTCAACAGCTTAACAGAAGAGAAAATAGACGAGGTTTTGCGATGGTTTCTAATGGATTTCAAGGAGAATAAGTTGCAGGCTAATGGGTGGCCCCTTATAGTGTCTGCTTATAAAGTTTCCAAAGCTGCCATAAATGCCTATACTAGACTTGTAGCAAGGAAATTCCCTGATTTTCGTGTAAATTGTGTTCATCCTGGATATGTCAAAACAGATATGAATGATTACACAGGAAACTTGACTTCCGAGGAAGGTGCTAGTGCACCTGTAATGCTGGCTTTGTTGCCTGATAATGGTCCTTCTGGCTCCTACTACAATCAGATGCATCCATCCATGTTCTGATCTAAAATTAATCTGCAAGTATGTGAGGTGAAGAAAGATATCATAATTGTTGGTGACTGATATTGGCTAGTTATATTTGTGCTATTTGAAGGGTTTGGAATAACATAAGCAACTTGATATTAAATTCCTACTATGTGTTACAAAAGCACAAGAGAATGTTATATCCAGTACTTACTGACTTGGATTCCCACAGAAACAACTTGATTCTTTTTCACAATATCAGAGAGAGAAACCTTCACACAAATGTCAGTTCTTCGGATAGAGATCCTTTAGTGACAAACTTTCACTAGCTGTTGAAATAATAATACTAAACATGATTATCAACTAACAGAATTGTAACCCCTAAATTACAAGATTTGATTTTCTTCTTGGAGAGACTTACGGATATAGAATGATCCTTTTCAGAATTTAAATTGCTTTCTTGCAGCATTTCGTCTGGCACAACATCCTGCGAAGTAGATTATTGACTGATGCCATGCACCAGATGAAAGTCAGGCCTAAGAATCAAAGTAAAAATCCCAAGAATATCAGAATCTAAGATTGCAACCACCCTCCAGTTTTCTGCAACTCCAGCCCTGAAAATATGAAAGTAAAGAAGAAAATGGCAATGAGATTTTGAATTATAGAGAGATACTGGAGGAGGACATTGGAAAAAGACGTTTACTTGCAAGAATCATAATCAAGTGCTATGATTATTGTCCCCTGTGCACACTCTACAAAAATCGTCCTCTCAGTGCTATGTGAATAGTCCACATCTTCTGAGATGCTTTGGCTGGAGGAACAGTTTATATTTCCCTAGATACAGCTACTGGTGTTTTTGGTGTTTTGTATAGGCTCCCTATTGGATGCTACTTACTTGGTGGCATTGGGGATTCCATGACTTTTTAATCTTAACATGTAGTGTGAAGCCCATCTAATACATGCAATACATGCACTTGAATTAAATGTATGCAACCAACTACTTGTATTTTGTGGGATAGATTTAATTGGTAACTTTTCTCCTCAAGAAGATATAAAGTAGGTTGCACTGCACAAGCCCACAAATAATGGTGGGAAGTGGATGCAGCCTGCACCACCCAACCACCCACAGTTCACAATCCAAAGATAATGAGACGCTAAAATGAGAGTCCAACATTTCAAGCTCCAAACTCTTAACCTATATCTTACACATATATAAATATATATATAATTACATATATGCTCATTCTTGAGGATGCAGGTCATGAGTTTTCATTACACAACACAGAGACATCACTAACTAAGGTTGCCCATATCATATGAACAAAAGTTGTATATATGTATGATGAAGATGAAGAAAGAAAAAGATGAAGAAAGCACAAGGAATACAAGAAGAAAGCATATGAAGTTGCAAGGCATTTTCTCATCCCCAGCCGGCACCAGTACTGACAAACTCACCTCATTGAGATTAATCTAGATTTTTTTTTTTTTTATGAAACAGTGAAAGATATGTTACGATTATATTAAAATATGTTCAAAAAAAGAACAGAAGATAAAAAAAAAAGGCATCAAATTTTAAAGAAAAGGCCAAACCACCTAAGAACAAGAGGCACTCGTAGGACAGCTATTATATATATAATATATGGATAATGGCAGCCTCAATGGTACTTAGATTGAAGACAGATTCTCACAAATTGAACATTCAATATCATCTTGCAATAAGTCAATAACATTGATCAACTACTCTAGTTTTTCATTAGAAATGGAAGAAACCACCAATAGTACTTCAACGGCAAAAAGGTATCATGACTGACTGTTTTTACAATATGTAAACACAAATTATTCACACACTATATATATATATATATATATGTATGTATGTATATATATTGATAATCTTCAATGGATCACTGTTATTCCAGGTGTGCTGTGGTTACAGGGGCCAATAAAGGAATTGGGCTCGAGATATGTCGACACCTAGCATCAAATGGAATTGCAGTAATATTAACAGCCAGAGATGAGAAGAAGGGTATTGAAGCTATTGACAATCTTAAACTTTCTGGGCTCTCAGATGTGTTGTTTCATCAACTTGATGTAAAAGATCCTGCAAGTATTGCTTCATTAGCAAAATATGTACAAACTCATTTAAAAAAACTTGATATCCTGGTGAGACACAATATATTCCTTATGAATTAAGTCATGACTTGGTTATTGCTATTTTATCAAGAAAATATACCAGTACCAACACACATACACAATGGCTTAGCATGATGTATCAATTTGATAACATAAAGAGATATGAAAAAGAATTGAATAACAGCCCTATGTGATCAGATTAATTGCTAACGGGGTGTTTTTGTGGAATAAACTTCTTTACAGGTCAATAATGCAGGAATTAGTGGAATTAATACAGATCGTGAAGCATTTAGAGCCTTCAGACAAGGAGGAGGGATTGTGAGTATTACAAATAGGCTTCCCTGTTAGAGTCTTTATCAAATAACTTCTATGTCATTTGAGGCACTGAGGTTTATTTTTAAGGAAGAAGTAAATCCAGGAAATGTTTTAAGTAAACTCCCACTGAGTCTTTACAGAACAATATGATCAATATTTAATTGGATTCAAATTCATGAATGTAAATTTGTTCCGGATATCAAAGGAATTCATTTTGAATCTAGTTATATAATATATTTTAAGCTTCTGCAATGCTGAGTTCATAAAAAATGAGAATTTCTATAAGTAACCCACAATTTGGCTAGCAGGAGAGTGCAGGACTGAGACTTTCTGATATATGCAGGTGAGCGATGACAATGCTCACTTGTTGGAGAAAATCATGAAGCAAACTTATGGGATGGCAGAAGAGACTCTCAAGACAAATTATTATGGAACCAAAGGAGTAACTGAAGCATTTCTTCCTCTTCTGCAACTCTCCAATTCAGCAAGAATAGTGAATGTTTCCTCTTCTTATGGAGAACTAAGAGTAAGCAGACACACCAGTTTCATGCATGATTAGCTTGTCGGGTGAAGGAACAAAAAAAATATAATAAACTCTGATTCTTTCCTCTCTCTCTCTCTCTCTCTCTCTCTCTAAATTCTTCAGTATATCTACAATGAGAAGGTCAAAGGAGAGCTGCAAAATGTCGACAGCTTAACGGAAGAGAAAATAGACAAGGTTTTACAATGGTTTCTAATGGATTTCAAGGAGAATAAGTTGCAGGCTAATGGGTGGCCGCCTGTAGCGTCTGCTTATAAAGTTTCCAAAGCTGCCATAAATGCCTATACAAGACTCATAGCAAGGAAATTCCCTGATTTCCGTGTAAATTGTGTTCATCCTGGATATGTCAAAACAGATATCACAGGTAAAACAGGAAACTTGACTCCCGAGGAAGGTGCTAGAGCACCTGTAATGCTGGCTTTGTTGCCTGATAATGGTCCTTCTGGCTCCTACTATGATCAGATGCATGCATCCACATTCTAATATAAAAACAGCCTGCAAGTATCCGAGTTCTGGTAACTTTTGGTGAATGATATTGTTTCTACTATGAGTTTATGTACTTTACTTGAAGGTTTTGAATAGCATATGCAACTTCTTTTAAATTCCAAGTTCTATTAATTTCTACCTTTGTCTCTACTATTTATGTGTTATAGAAGCACAAGAGAATGTTATATCCACTTGTGACTTGCCACAGAAACAACATGATTCTTTTTCACAATATCAGAGAGAGAAACCTTCACACAAATGAAAATTCTTCCAATAGAGATCCTTCAGTAACAAACTTTCGCGAGAAGTTGAAATAATAATAATAATAATGATTATCAACTAACAGAATTGTAACGCCTAAATTACAAGATTTGATTTTCTTCTTGGAGAGACTTACAGAGATAGAATGACCCTTTTCAGACTTTAGATCGATTTCTTGCAGCATTTCGTCTGGCACAACATCCTATGAAGTAGATTATTGACTGATGCCATGCACCACATGAAAGTCAGGCCTAAGAAACAAAAGTAAAAAATCCCAAGAATATCAAAATTTAAGATTCAACAGATAAGAGAGAGACTTACCAAGACAACGAATAGAACCACGTTAAAGATTGCAACCGCCCTCCATTCGGTTTTCATGTATTCTGCAACTCCAGCCCTGAAAATTTGAAATTAAAGAAGAAAATGGCAATGAGATTTTGAATTAAAGAGAGGTAATGGAGGAGGACATTGGAAAATGATGATTACTTGCAAGAATCACAATCATAGCACTTGACGTGCTTGAAATTTTTGTAGAGTTTGCAGTCCTTGTTGGAACTGATTGGATGAAAGCTCAAGTCATAGTATGAGGCATTGACGGCAGGATAACCACACCTAAGAAATGAGTTGAAATCCAGAAAAGAAGAAAAGAGAGTGTTAAATGCAATTTTCGTCGCTGTGGATTTATTTTCTATAACAAAATGTATATAAATTGCTTTAATGATTCTGATCTATAAATTACTTAACACTAAATTTTATATATATACGTGAACAAATTGAACTTCAATGAATGATATTATTTATATAGTTATGAGACCTGTGTGTGGCTATTGAATACAAAGAAATAAACTATCCTTGATTCAAACATAAAAAGACGGAGGGAGAAACACAATAAAAGTATTAAAGCAGTAAGAAAAAACGCCTACTCAGATGGTGGTCGACAGCAACCAGCCTCAATTGGGGTTAGTTTTGCCAATTTATACTGTGTAAGAGTCTGCAACAAAGAGGTTATAATGATGACACAAGAAACATATTAGAAAGTATAACTTAATGGTTGATGAGTTCACCTTATATTTTTTAGATAGGTTATTACAATTATCAGATTTCACGAGACAATGTTTCAACTGCTTCCAGCTATTGCTATTCTTCAACTGGAACAATAAAGAAGATTAGAATAACAAATATGATACTCTCAAGCTGATATTTTAGAGACTTCATTTACTTATAGATTTTTTTTTTTTTTTTTTTTTACCTGTTTTAGAAACCATGAACTGTAATCTCGAAGTTGATATTCCTTGTACCTAACCAGACAGAGATTAATGGCTGCAGTTGAGCCAATCCCAGCTCAACCACAAAGGAAAGAAGTTTAAGAAAAAGTAAAACGATTTCTATTATAATCTATAACATCAATGAGCTGAAATTTTTCATAAATCATGAAGATTCAAAATGTGTGATTTTTGATGAGGAAGCAAGCAACTTATTATACACACATCAGTGTTCTTACACCCAAGAAAATGAGGGACATAATGATGTTATCAGAAAAATCACGCAATCTTACCTCAAACCAGCTACATTATGACCAGATCCATTATTTGTTACAATAAACCTAAAAACAGAAAGGAAAAAAAAACATATATTTAAAAAAATTATGCTTAAGGCATATGCTGCAAGCAAGATAAATTAAAAAGACAGATATCTGATATCTCCGGCAAGGTTTAGGGAATACTGCATTTGACATGGCTCAATTTACCACCAATTGCAAAGCAAAAGGAGTTGAATTACAAAAATTTTTAATGACAATTAAGAAACATTTAGGCTATGTTCGGTTGCATGGAATTGAAGCCTTGGAATTGGAATTGGAGAAAAGTTTTGTTCAAAGTTACAGAAAATTTAACTAAAATTTTCTCAAATTCCACCAATTCTAATTCCAAAACTCCAATTCCATGCAGCCGAACATAGCCGAAAGTGTAGTTCAAAAATGAAAATGCAAACTTCAATGCATTGGGGTGGTTTCAATTGAAATTTTTAGAGATTGTGTAAAGTTCTGATCGTATCCAACTGTTTTAAGGTTTGTGTACATGAATCCAATCCTGATATTCCACTGTACATAGAACCACATACTTCCTTACTCTGCCATATATCATACAACTTAATATTTCTCCAATTTTCTATTTGTTTCTTTCTTTCTTGTTCCGTTGTCCATTTTAAAATATGTCACATGTACTATATCTATATAATCTCCCCCTAAAACACAGTCTACAAACAGTAATCAAGCGATAATGAGCTGAATAATGGGAAATACAGCTCTCATTGCATCCGTGTTTTTGGTAAATCAAACCATCAAGATTGATAGATTGACAACAAGCATATTTACCAGATTTTTACACAACTAGCCCATTTTAGCTGTTGGATAAATTTCACAAAGCATAGTAGCATTCAATCAACAAAAGACATACTTACGCAAAAACTGTGAAGACCAATATTGCCACCAGAATGAAGCATAACATGATCAGATACTGTACGTAAAGTTAAAATTTAAGGAAGTTTCAAGCCAAAGAGGATAAGGAAATACTGAAAAAAAAAAAAAAAAAATGAATAAATAAAAATTTAACAGTACACAATTTATAATATTGCAAATTCATTTGTAAAAGATACAATCCATAACAACATGGAGTTGTTCTTCAGTGCACCCAAGAATCCGATCATCGATCTGAAAATCAAACATAACGTCTCTGATATTATTTAAGGAAGAATATATGGAAATGAAAATATTATAATTTAATGAATGCCTTAATTTATTATAGTACAAGAAATTAAAATAAATGGCAAGCTTACATTACAAATATGATGGTACCAAGGCCTAGAACAGGGACAGTGAGGGACTTCCGACAGCCGTCATGATGGGTGCTCATCCAAACCCCAAAACCTATGACTGCTATTGCTAAAAGCTACACGATGAGGAATTGAAGTCAACATAAACCAACTAAAATTAAAAGGAAAATGATAAAAGTCTCAATCAGTTTCTTTTGAACTAAATACTTGAGACCATCTTATTGAAAACAATATATATAAGACACAGAGTATTCAGTATTCCATGATAAACGGAGTGTTAAGCAGAAATATTGTATCTTGTTTTTTTTTTTTTTGGGTAAATAAAATGTAAACTAAGGTGCACCAGCCGGGAATCGAACCCGGAAAGATTGTATCCAATTAGCATAAAGACCATATAGCATATTAAACCAAAGTACCCAAATCTAAAACTTTAACAGCCAAAATCAGACAACTGATACAAACCCAAGAGAAATAAGGAACATCGAGAGAAAATACTACAGTATGTGTGTGTGTGTATATATATATATATATATATCTAAGAGAGGTCACAATGTCACATTTAACAATGTACTAGAGAATCAAGAGAACCAATTGGAATAAAAAAAAAAAAAAAAGAGCATCGAAAGGGTACATACTGTGGTGAGAAAGTTGATCCATCTGATAACGAAAGTGCTTGTTCCTGTACTCATTCCTAAAGTTTGATAGAGAGAGGATTTAGGAGTTGTCAGAATGTCTGGCAATGGCATATATATATATATATATATATATATATAATCTGAAGTGACGCTTGAACTGCAAGGAAAAGGGAGCGGCAACTACGCAACAAAAAAAGGGCTACTATTCTTGGGATTATGTTTAAGAGGTGAGGGTATTTTCGGCATTGTGCAGACACAGGCACATTGTTCTCGTTCACGGTTAGCATACCACAAACACGACACGATACCATATAACAGAAAGCACTGGTGTAAACATTACATTGCAAATAAAAACAAGGCATGTGTTATTTTATAACAACTTGTGTATTGGCAAGAGTGTCCCTAAAGACATCGAATATAAGCAGAAAGTCCGGAATTCTAGTCCCTTGCAAGTAAATGAGTATAGCGTCAGTATGTTTTTTGTCAAAGAAAAATAAATAAATAAACTTCAAACTCAAATGAAACTAACTTCAGTTTAAATGGAACTTCATTAGTTAAACTGAAAACAAGTGCGACAATCATCCTTTCAATAAATAGATCATGTTGCATATGTGATTAGGGCACTTTTACCATTCCATTAGTGTCCATCGCTCCATTAATACCAGGTATTTGGTATGTTGATGCTTATATAGACATAATTTTCAACAATATCTAATTTACATAACACTATTATTATTTGTTGTCGCTTGTCATTGATTCGACCAGTATTCTCACATTTGACGGTGAATAATTGACCATCACAAAGAGTTATGGCCTCGGACCTCTAACACTTTTGCTACCTTGTAATTCATTTTTTTTTTCCAACCGGGAGTCATTCAATTTCACCATATACGACATTTAATTTATGTGTGAGTTACTATTTCCATTAATCACATAAGTTTTTGCCTACTTTCACCACTATTAATTGTAATATCTGATCCTACATGTTCATTAATACACACAATGACAATGTTTATGATGATCTTGCCAATTCAAGCTTCATCACGAGCTAGAGGCAAGTACAAAATGACTTTTATTTTCTCTTGTCTTTGCATTTCATTAAAAAGTAAAGAGCACATTGAACATGCTTGCAAATCAAAACAAACTCGAAGCCTTAGGAAACAAGAAGTTCCTGATCACAACGCAGGTGCCTAATACAATGCGGCACCCCGAATTTGATATGCAACAAGGAATAATGTACCAAACATTCCCGATCTATATGTATACATTTTATGATTGCTCTCCTGCCTGGTCTGAATTATCTGGTTGTGCTTCTTGTTCCGGTGTGAATTTTGCTGCTGCTTCCGGTAGTACCACCGTGTTTTTCTTAATTGAACCAATCCTGGTGACATGATTGTAGGAGCCCTTCTCCTTAAACAACTGCGAAAAATGGTGCTTGCAGTACAGAATGCCATCAAGAGCAGCATAGGAAGAGGGTGTGAGAAAGCATGCCCCTTTCGCGCATCTGAAGCATGATTTGTGGTAAAACTCTCCCTCCACAGTCACCTGAAAACAAATGTTGCAGATTAAGGACTAACAACCCCAATACAGCTTCACACACACACACACACAAAACTATAATTGAAGACCTTCTCTAATGGGTAGACAGTCTTGGAACAGACTGCACATTTTTCTTGGGTTCCAGAGAAAAAGGCAGAGAGTTTGCTAGGTTTCCTAGTCTGCGAATAAGAGAAAATTTTAAATGAAATTAATATATGAACAGTGCAAAATAATTTAAGAAAACAGGAAACAGATGAGCGCGGATAGAATTTGTGTACCAGCTGATCATTTGGCTTTGCAGCTGATCATCCACAAGAAAAAACGACTCATTAGGCATATATTAGAGAAAAGAGAGGGTTTTTGGACTCCTAAAGTGTGTGTAAGGAGAGGGAAAACTTACATGATTGGACTGGCTTAGGAATATTTCCCTTCTCCTTAAAGAGTTGCTCAAAGTGAGGTTTGCAGTACAAGGCTCCATCCATGGAGGAGTAACTGCTGATCTGCAACATGCATATATATATATATATATATATACATATATGTATATCATATTATATGTGACACCCCAAATAAAGAATCATGAATCATATATACTTTCAAAACTGTCATTTTATCTCTATGCAGACCAAAAAAAAAAATGTCATCCTTGATTGAGCTTCACTGGCTAAATTTTTTGTTGTTATTGAACCCATCAAATTTACACCAACTTAATCCATTTGAAACCCAACAACATCAAGCACTAGTTACAATATTTTCTGTTCAATTTTGTTCCTCATCTGCTCAAATTCCTCACTTATGCGGGGAAATAGAGGAGAGAGGATGGGGTTTTCATAAGGGTACTTTTGTCATATTATATTGCCATTCAAAAAGATTAGGAAGGCTAAATATGTAATTTCAACTCAAAATGAGTGATTTCTGCATTACAATAAGAGCCCTCTATTTGTTGCAAGACTCAACTACGTACTCACAAAAGTATGTGTGAACCCTACCCACATGTCATGAGTAATCAGACGTTGCGTTTTGGTTATACTCGGGAAGATTGACCTAACATTAAGATGAAAATTAAAAATCTCAAGGAATGTGAGACTAATTTACCCTTCTTTATATATTACATTGATATATAGTGCAGGGAGATAAAAGAATGGCCAAAGACTAAAGTTCATACCACAAGCTTTCCATTGCAGTGACTGCATTTGAAGCAGGTCTTGTGATAAGGAACTCCATCTGCTGACAACATTTCAATGAAATGAACAGTCTTATCACAGGCCTTGCATTTTTGTGTTGTCCCACTGAACGCCATTTCTCTTCTGTACTAGTTCTTAAAACTTAAAAGCAATTCCAAATCCTACCCAGTGGTAGGAATTAAATGCAATCCCAAAGTTAATTGACAATTCAATGAGAATTCAAGGGGAGTTCAAAATCTCCCTCTGGAATTGAGATAGAAAGAACTCGCAAAAAATGTCTACTACTTGCACCTTTTTCTTATAATTGTTGGAGTCGGATTAGAGGCCAGTAATCAAATGATTCAATGGGTGGAGAAGATGAATTCCACCATGTTTCCAGGACATTTGTTCGAAGGTCCGATCGCATTGGGGTAATATGGAGAAGATTGTCCTATTTATAGGGTTACCTCATCAATGGAAAACGCAGGATGATATATGAGAGATATGTTGACCAGGTCTGTTACAGATGGCATGGAGAAATTTTAAGAGATTGATGTACTTTTCATTTTTGTATTTTGGTAGTTAAGCTAGTTGTAAGACAGAGAGGGGGGGTTATATCTTTTTTCTTTTTTATGTGGATAAGTTTTAAAAGTAATATCTTTTTATTCACTTTCGCCAGAAATCATTCATAAAAAATAAGAGTGTGATGGCAAATGAGTAAAAACGTATCACCTCTTTGATATTTTCCTTTAAATAGGGACAATTTTAGAATCGGTTTGTGGAATACCGACAATTTTAGAATCCATTTGTGAATAACTTGTAATTCTTTATCAGAATCGAACTGTAAGGGCTATAAGTTTGGAGTTTTTAATAGTGTGAGTTTTTAAGAGCGTGATAAAGAAACCGAACATTTCTTTCAAAAAAAAAAAAAAGGACTGAACGTGACGTGGTTTTAGCCATGTCATCTCTATCTCTTTGATTTTTTTCTCCCTAGTTTTCC
>JAOTQH010139352.1:0-15426 GCA_025631255.1 Cornus kousa
AACTTTTGCAAGTTCTTAATTTATGCATCTTAATTTCCTAGCTTAAGTGACAACCAACAAAACCTCTATAAACCCTTTATCATTCTAAGAATGATTCTAGACACTTAGGTTGCCATAGACTAGCGCAGTCCCAATGGTTCAACTTACCCAACCAATAGCCCTATTTTACAATGATTCGTGCTATTGCGAAGGTTGATGTATGATTGACTAACCGATCACCTAGATTTAGCTACTCTTAAACTGGTTTAAGTTGGTCAAAACTGAACAAAAAGGTTTCTACACTTAGAAATATTTGGCAACGCTCAATTTTTGAAAACATGCAAGTCATGCAAGTATCCTTACTTTCTAACTAAACTTCCTAAAATGTTGTTCTCACCTTCTTGGAGTATATCAAGCTGTGATTCACAAACAACCTTTAATTTCGCTTCCGATCTTGATCTTGAAATTTGTACTAGAAGATTATAATTTGAGCGGACTTGTTTTGACAATGAAATTTGCCAATTACAAATTTATATCTCACAATCTCTCCTTTTGAAAATTTCATGACAAAATCCTAGAAATAATTTTATAACCTACCCAAGCAAAAAAAAAAAAGGAAGATTACATATTGTGAAAAAAATAAAATGAAATTGGAATTTCCTTTCAATTTTCTTTAAACTACTCTTGATCATCACATGAAGCTTCATAACTTGTTATCTGCACATAGACTAAGCAAAATTACTAGTGAATGCTTACTAAAGATATGATAAAACCAATTACTCCCCTTGAATCATATATTTTCTCGCCCATTTTGGAACAAATTGTCAAAGATGATTATTTAGTAACGTGATTTTTTTTTCCTTTAGTAGGTATCCATATGAATTTTCAATAATTCGACGCATCATTGTACTTCCTGGGTGACCAAGTCGATTGTGCCAAAGCATAAAAAGTTCTGATCCACGAGATTTTTTTACGTATCACAACATTTGACCTAATTGTCTTGATGATTGTATAGTATAACCCAGAAGAAAGAACAGAAAGCTTTTCTAATATCAGTTTCTTGCATGAGGTAATGGAAGTAATGTAGAGATATTCCACATTTCTTTCATTTACGGTCTCAATATGATACCCATTACGACGCGAGTCTTTAAAACTCAACAAATTTTTCCGAGATCTTGTAGAATATAAGGCATCATTGATTTGTAATCTTATTCCACGTGGTAAAATAATGTTGGCTCGTCTGGAGCCTTCAATCAAGTCGATGAGACCTGATATTGTACTGACACTAGCATCTGTCAAAGTTAGGTGAGAAAAATATTTTTGATCTCGAATAATTGTGTGTATCGTTCCACTATCAGCAAGACATATATCGTCACCATTTATTCTGGAACAAGTCAGATCCATTTCTATTCATGTAAATTTAGATAAGAAACAGTTATAACAAAATAAACTTTAATACAAGGAAAATAAAAATATGTCAAAGATAACATAATAGAAAGAACATGAAATGAAAAATAGGATTAATTGGTGTGGATATTTCCTTCACCAATCAGGTGGTCTATCTTTCCATTATTGTCCTAAAAAAATCTGATACATCCAGATTTGTGATGTCAACTGGCTCATCATGATCAATAAAATTAATTTCATTCTGTTTCCCCTTTTCTTTCATTTAGGCTTGGTAAAGTTCAGCCTAATGCTTAAGTATACGACAAATGCTTTGTCAATGCCCTGTAATTCGGTAACAAGTATTACCATATGCCATGGAAGGTTTAGCCATATCCTTCCCTTTTATTTGTTTCATTTCATTATAATCTCTCATTTGGGGATATGGTGTGGACCTCTGATTGCGAAAATTTGAGGATTGATGTCCTTCACGGTAATAAGAGTGATTTTTACCACAACCACATTCATTATTGTAGCCATTTTTACCACCACGATTATGTCTGTTATCATGTCCACGTCCACGTGATGAGGCAACATATGTTTCAGGGATCGGTGTCGATCCAGTTGGACGGGATTGGTGGTTTCTTAACAAAAGCTCGTTATTTTGCTCTGCTACAAGTACACATGATATCAGCTCTGAATATTTTTCAAATTTACGCTCTCGATATAAGAGTACATTTGGGGCGTGAAATGTGGTAAATGTTTTTCCAACAAAAGTTCATCAGTGATGGTATCACCACACAATTTCAGTGTAAAGCTGATTTTAAATAGGGCAGAGCTGTATTTAGCCACAATTTTAAAATCTTGCAACCGCAGTTGCTGCCATGCAACCCGAGCTTTTGGGAGGATAACTGATAATCATATATCTTTTAATTCCTCACTAATATGGCAACGAAGGAAAATCATGGCCCTTCGTTTATACAACATAATATGAATTATTATAATTCCAGTATAATTAAACAACAAAGGCAGTAAAACCAGCCATAGTGAATAAATTATTAAACAATAAAGGCGGTAATACCGGCCATAAATCATTAAGTAATAAAGGCGGTAAAATTGACCATAATTAGTAGATCATTAAATAATAAAAGTGGTAGAACTGACTATAGCTAGTAAATCATTAAATAACTAAGGCGGTAGAACCAACCATGTAAATTATTAAATAATAAAGGCGGTAGAACCGACCATGGTGTAAGCATATATATCATTTAAATGGACAATTTAATTCATGAGCAATAATCAATAATTAAAATTTTCTTACCCTTTAGAGTCAGAAATATAATTTTCTTCAATAAAGCAAACAAACCCAACAATCTATCAAAACTAATATTACAAAAGTGATATATAGTTAAGATAGAAAGAGGGAGATAAAGTTTCTTATTTAAACCTCAGATGGTTAAAGCTCGTACTGATAACGTCTTATGAATTATGATATTGAACTATAAATTGATATAAGAAATGAGATATGCAAAGATATGAGAAATAGAGAAATGTGAGAGAAAAAACTGCCCTTTTTATTTTCTACTCCATCCATTTGTATACATGTAAGCTTATTTATTTTCTACTCCATCCATTTGTATACATGTAAGCCTATTTATAGGCATGATTTCGTGGGCACCAAGTAAACCAAACAGCTCATACCACAAGCTACCTCAAATCCTTCCATCTATATAATCATTACATGTGGACCCCACACCAACATACATACATATATATATATATATATATAACAGTGTTCATTCTCAACACTACTTTTCTATACACTATTATAGTGCTGAGGGGCTTTTTTATTTCACTAGCCATGCCCGGTTTACACTCACTATCTTGCTATTAATTTATTATTTTTAATTTATTTATTAAATTATTAAATATGTATTTTTAATTATTTAATTTTCTTTTCTCAATAGCTATATTTTAATTTCTATATAGATCACTCATTTCATCTTCTTCCAATTCTCAACAAATCCATTTGCTAAAAAAAATTTCTCAAGTTTACTTAATTGCATCCTCAAATTCATTCTCTTATTTGACTCTTCATCTTTATTAAAAAAAAAAAAACCTTCTATCATCATGATATATTTTAGTGCATGTTCAAATTTATTTCTACACTAAATTCGTCTGATTCAGTGGGGGAAATATTTTTTTAAATCTATTGAAAACGGATGTACGTTGTGAGAGGGTTGTTATTGCCCAATATAGTACGGATATTTTTTCATACTCGTAAGATAAAATATATTAAACATGATAGAGAGGAAGATAAAATATATTAAACATGATAGAGAACAGGGAGCGCAATAGCTATTCCAAGATTTCAAAAAGAGACATTGAATGAAAATCAAAATTGTGTTAGAGGGAGAGAGAGAGAGTTTTGTTGGACAAAAAAATATTTTAACTGTGTGAGAAAGAGTTATTTGATGAAAATAATAATAAAAAATATAAAAAGTGAGATTGCAAACAGTTAGAAATTAAAAATAGTGAGGGACTCACCAAAGGGTAAGAAGAAACAACTTTTAGAAACTTTACTAATTATTTGTCCATGGATAGAAAATATGGTGTAAGACCTGTTAAAGTAGCTATTCACAGCGCCAACAATCCCCCTCTCTACTTTTCTCTCATATTCTCTTCTTACTTGTGCAATCTGAATGCCCTAAGCCTACATTTTCTCGTCCTTCACCGATGTTTAACCACTCTCTGACATGGTAGGTATTTACAAGATTTTGACAATTATAAAAAAGACCAAAGTCATAGAAAAACTCAAGGCAACCAATGCTTTCCCTTTCTTGCGAAATGATGCATTCAAAAAAATCCAATTTTCAAATTTGATAACATCTTAATTACTTAAAATCACTTATGATTTATGAAATTTTAAAATTTCACACTTGTTATTAGTAAAGAGATAAAATGTGGTATTTTTATCATTACATTGAGGGGTGCCTGAGTCCGCACGGTTTTGCTCTTAGATTTCACTCCAAAAGGTCTCATATCAATTGGAGATGACACACAGGCAATGTGGGACTTGTGCACCCGTAGCTCGCAAGTGTGGTAGCATGTCAGTGTCTCTCGCACCCGCTCACGGCAGACCCGCCCACAAGGTCATCACAATCCACCCCTTGAAAACCGACGAGGTCGGCTTTGGGCCTGAGCCCGCACGGTTTTGCTTTTAGGTTTCACCCCAAAACGCCTCATATCAATTGGAGATAACACACTTACATATAAGTACTTCACTTTTCTTCTACCCAGGCGATGTGAGACTTGTGCACCCGTAACTCGCCAATGTGGTAGTCTGTCAGTGTCTCTCGCACCCGCCCCACAAGGTCATCACAACGTGTGAGCAATGATATTTCAGTATTTTCTAGTAAACAATACAATCTATATGAGTGGAGGAATCCATCTTCAACCTTTCTTTTTTCTTTTTTCTTTTTTCCTTTTCTTTTTTCTTTTTTTATTTTTTTAGAATTTCGGTTAATTGATTAATAGCGTCCAAGGTTGGTGGGTGTTAGGCCATAACTTTAGAGCGGTAGATCACACTTAAATGTTTGCCATGGAGGTGCTTCGATGCTATGGCCAAAAGACTTTCAATGCACTATTATTTAGTTGTGCTGTACAACTCGAATTGTAATATGATTAAAATTTTCGAATTTAAGCGATTGGTCTATTTGGTATTATTTTATAAGTAGAATTTAAAGTTTAGGTCAATTAAACGATTCGGTTTGGTGAACATGGGATTTCAGTTTGGAATTCAAGTATTTGCATTTACTAACTTTTAATCTAACAGATATAAAATAAAATAAAATAAAATAAAATAGAAAAACAAATTTTTCTTTAATATTTACTATTTTATGAATTCTGATGATAAGCTCTTGAGAGGATTCTTTTAAGGGTTAATCGCACATTATTAATCGTTTAAGAATTAGAGATTAATAAATTTAATTTTATGTACCGACAATTAAAGCCAAGTGGCTATGCCTCCGCTTACAGTGTGTCTGAGAGTGTAATTGGTGTTGCCTATTCCTTAGCACAAGTTGCACTTCTTGATTTTGTTATATAAAAATTATTTTTATATTTTTTAAATTATTAAAAATTACTTTCTGAGTAACAAACTACTGTTAATTTTTATACTGAAAACCACACTAAGAGTTTTATTTTTTATTTTTTACACTGCTATGGCTATGTATTCCTTTCCTTTTTCTTTGCCCTTTTTTCCCCCCTTTTCTCTACTAGTATTCTCAAACTCTCTACTGTTGGATAACACACTATATCTTTCACATACTCTACATATGATATTCAGCTTGTGTTTAATTTGAGAAATTTGTGTGAGAGTTCACCATTAAAAAGAGAGTGGAACCAATGATACATCTGCTCAATGAAACTTTAAACTGGTATTTCGGTTTATACTTTATTGTTATGAAAAAATTCCCTAAATTCTAAATTAGTTAGGTTTTTATTTGATATTTTCTCTCACCAATAATTAAGTAATGTGCACAAAAATGACAGAACAATTATTCGAAATATCCTTCCACTTACACCAATAAATGTGACAAACCCACCACATTCAAACTAAACCCCCATTTTTATGACTTTGTCTCGTTCTCTTCTCAATTGGGTTGATCACAGCAAATTAAGGAGCTATAAATTTGGATGATAAAATATAGGAAGAGAAAATGGTTCAACCTTCTTCAATTTTATGGGATTTAAATTTTTTTTTTTTTAATGGTAAAGCAAACACACACACTTTTTTGCCCGGACTCGAACCCCTTCCTTTTCTTTGAAGATGAGGAGGTTATACCATTGGGCCAAAAGCCTTTTGATTTTATAATAATTAATTTCATGAAACTATTTGCCGCACTCCACCTTTTCAACTTTATAAAAAGGAAATAAATATAAAAAAAAAAAAAAGTTTATTGATCCAATCTGATAAAATAAGGGTAAATCACGTCAAACACCTTTTATATAACACTTTCATTCCCTAGTTTAAAAAAGTGTGTCATACTGTTATGAATTTCCTTATTCTTAAAAAATTGAGCGGAAACACTTATTAAGTTATTTTTTGCAAAAATACGACATAAAGTAATATTGTAATATCCGTTCTATCCTTTTATTCTTCCAAAAATGCTTAAAGAATGTGTGTTAATATCTCAAAATAAAGAGGTGTTATGTGTACATTAATTATATTTAACCCACTATTAAGAATTTTCTCATATTTAAAATACATATATATATATGTATGTATTTATTTCTTAATAGTGTATTATCTCTCTTTGAGTTAATGTTTTATATTTTTTAGGACTTAATAGCACTCATAAGTCAAAAAATTCTAATATGTGTATTTCTATTACTGGTTAAATGGAGACTATATATATATATATATATATATATATCTCAAAAAAAAAAAAAAGGAAAGAAAGAAAGTGACCATATAAGATAAGAATTATAATATTATTTATATATATATATTTATTTTATTTTAAATACATTATATAAGATATTCAATTATGATTGCCTTTTTTTCTTTCATCTTTCTTTATTAAATTTTAATTTATTATTTGTTAGCATTTAGGAAAACTAATTTTCTAAGAATTTGTTTGTAATTTATTAAAAATTTGGTTAAAATTTTTTTTATTAAAAATTAATTTAATATTACATTATATATTATTATGAAAATTGACCATATAAGGAGCCTGAATTAACTCAATTATTGCTACAGAATCTTTTTGGGCCGAGTTTATGGCTTTGTGCTACATATAGGCATTTCAATCAAAATGTTGGGCTTAAGAATTATTTTCCTTGAAATTTCAAATACAACCCTAACATGTGGGCCAGTTGTTTTATGTCATTCCACCCACAACAACTACAAACCCGTTCGTTTAACAAAAATTGTCCGGGCCGGGCCGGGCCGGTTTTTGAACCGGATATTCATATGACCGCTCACGTGATCCTATTTATTTTCCTAAGAACCAACCAGTTTCGCACCGCCTCTTTGCCTTTATAAACGCTCCGACTCGTCACGCCGGCGAACCGACGAAGGGCGGACGAACAAGCCAAGGCTGACACCTTTCAGCAGCGGCTACCGTTTGGTGCGGTATTGGTCAGAAGATTCTTCTCTCTACCTCTTTGATTCGTTTTTGTTCCATCTATTGAACATCTGTTATCTTTCTCTTTGAGATCACGGCTGACTACAAACCACTTCTTACAAGGATATATTTTGTTTTAATCTAGTTTTTCTTCCATTCATTTCTGAAATCTTTTTAATAGGTTAGAAGTGTATGAATTCATATACACACTTGTTTAATTTGGTTAATTATTCAACGTTTTTTTTAATTACTTTTTTTTTCCCTCTCTCTATATATTCATATTCCGCAAGAAAGTTCAATTTACATGATAAACTACTGTGATGTTGTTTTATGGTTCAGTATATTTAGTTTTTAGATCATATTCATGTGAATTATTTGATGCATATTTTGATCTTGTCAACGCACAACATCCATATTTTCTTTTGTGGTGTTTTTCATATTTTAATAGTATAAGTTAATTGATATTATTGAGCATTATTTATGACATAATTATCACGTCATTGTCAATTTATGTATTGCTTTGTGTCCATTGTGGGTTTTAAAACACTGGGGGCACTGGGTTGTGTCATGTGGTGTATGATTTAGTCGTGTGCACTGATCAAGGAACCCATAAACTTCACTCATTTTGTTTGAAATAAATATATGTTTTAGTTTATTTTTTTGGATAGTTAAATAAGAGTCACATTATTTTTTGCAATAGATTGGAGGGGATAGTTGTGTATAGAAGATGAATACCTCTTCAGCAGGGTCCTCCTCGAGAGTGAGAGTCGGATCATCCCAACCATCGGAAGCTTCATTAAAGCGCAAGCGAGGAGTTTTTCAGAAAGATTGTTAGTAATTACCTCTCTTTAGTTATTATGAGTTTTGCTTATAGGAGTTAATTTATTCTTTTTCTTTTTCCTGTTATTTATTTATTTATTTATTTGACAGTGCAACACATGATGTACGGTTTTGGAGATGATCCCAATGTATGTATCACTATTTATACTATAATTTTTCAAGTTTTTATATTTTCATATATATATATATATATTGTTTTAACAACCAAAATAATTTTGGATTACATTTTTTTTGTTCATAATTGATTGAAGTTTGGAGCTATTGATAATATTTATCAAAACTCTGTTGTACTTAAGTTTGTAAGTGTTATTTTGTGTTTCCAGAATAGAGTCATTTGCTAGAATTGTCAATTATTGTATAATTATTTGGTTGATGTCTCACCTTTATGTAAACCAGAGCTATTTATACTCGGAGTTTGTAAAGTTCTATTGGCCCACGACAAGTCATAGACTTGTGCCTCGTAAGAGTGGAAGGGACCAAAAAAATTTTGTGATAATGATATCTATCATTGCTAATTTCAACATTAATGAATATTTCATTCTATTTCTGTAGCCGTGAGTTGATATTTTGACATGGCAAAAAGAGTGCAGATATGTGGTCTATAGAGCTTAAATGCAGAAGGTGTATTTTTGGGGTTGAACTTGTATTATGTTATTTTTTCTTGTGATCTTAACATCTTCTTGTGTTTTTGCTTGCTCCAATTGAATGTCACCGATCTTATGTAATCTGCTATTTTACTTAAGGAAGTTTCCATGTCACAATTTTAAAATTTTGTTTATAGGGTTAGCTTGCTAGAAAGTATTTTTCTTGCCTAGTGTTAGGCCCACGAGTGTATGGTATATAAGAGGGTGGACTAGATACGGACCCAAGTACCTAACTTTTGGCATTATATGCATAATGTGGTTGCTCTTAAACTCAAACTTGTATTCTCATTCTTGGAAGGATGGCAATCCAAGCTTTTAGTATGTTAACAAGTACTGTAGTGGCCTGAATTGTAGGAACTAACTCTCCCAATATGTGGGATGATGACGAACAACTTGAATAACACTGGTAAGTTGAAAGACACGCCAAATGACCAGTTAATGGGAAACAGGTTAGAGAACCTCCTATCTTTTACACGGCTTTTTAAAGAAGGGAATGTACTATGGAATCGTGATATAACCATGTATTCATATATGTTAGAGTAGTATGTCATAATATCAGTCAAGGGTTGAATCAAAATTTTCTTTCTCTGAATTAATGGGAAAATGGCATATACTTTATTTATTTATATTGTTAGAAGTTGTTTTTTCATCAGATATATAGGCTGGATTGAAACATTCATGTATTTTTAGTTATGCACTAGCTTTATATTAAAGCTCACCACAGTAATCGTAACTTTCTACATGAATTTCTTGTATTACAATGCCAGCCGCTTCCAGAAACTGTGGCGCTTTTGGAGGACATTGTTGTGGAGTATGTCACAGATTTGGTGAGCCAAAATTCTTATTCTTGTGTCTCCTTTGTCAAGTACTTACATTTTGCTGTCAATGATTTCAAATACTTGCTCCCATTTAACATGCGGACTAGCTTTGGGTGATAGTGGGAAGATGAGAATACATAAATTGTGTGGGAGTAGAAAAGTTAATCAACTTTTAGGTTCCCTGTGATTTTGTGATGGTTTTTTATTCTTAGGCAGTCCGTATGATGTCTTATCTAAAGTGAGATGGAATATATAACCATATTGTGACTTTTCTGTAGGTGCATAAAGCTCAAGATTTTTCATCAAAAAGGGGAAAGCTTCTAACTGAGGATTTTCTGTTCTTAATCCGCAAGGTACCCTTTTACTTTTTCTAATTTCCCTTCTCCATGGCATATTCATTTATAGATTTAAGATTCATTTGCTTCATGTGTAATCGAAATTTATTCTTGATGAGTTCTTACTTCTTAGAATAAAGTGACTGAGATATAAAAAATCTTATTTATTTCATTGTATCTCACATGATGTACTGAAATAGTCCTGTTGAAGAAATTATTTGAGGTAATTGGATGTTGAAAATGGTTCTGCTAAACTCATGATACTATCTTATTGGGCTACACCGCTACATGCATTTCAAGTTTTTCTTTGTAACAAGTTCATTGGCTCCTTTTATTTTATTTTTTATTTATAAAGAATGAAAGTAAATGAAGAATGATCTGCCAATTTTTTTAAGCCACAGTGATAATGGCATAATGGAAGAGGAATGAGAAATGGAAAGGAAAAGCGACGGAAAAATTCCAATGGGTTAATGGGGAAAGAGGAAAGAAAGAAGGAAACCTTTTTACTATTCATTTTGTCACTTCAAATTATTCTTTCGCTAGTGTTATGTTTTCCTTCCTTCCTACCTCCAATTTGACAATCCTTTGTTCCTTCCTCCACATTGGCCGGTAAAACTTAGTGTCTCATTTATAACTTAGCTAAGTGTTCCATTTGAAAATTGTTATAGTCTGACGATGTTGCATAGCTTTTTCATGCTTTTGGAGATTCAATATTAATGCCGCTGCTGAACCTTGACCTTGTAGGACTTGCCAAAACTTAACCGCTGTACTGAACTGTTATCTATGAATGAGGAGCTGAAACAAGCGAGGAAGGCTTTTGAAGTCGATGAAGAGAAGCTGACAACAGTTGAGTAACAGGGCAGAATTTAAACCACTTACCTGCTCTTGCATGGTCTCTGCTTCAGTAAGTATTTATGACGAACAAGTTTTTTTTTATAAAAAAAAGGCTGATACAGATATATTTCAAGTTGCATATATTAAACAATAGCTTGCTTCCGGTATTGAGCTACTTTCCTGGTTGGAATTTGAATATCTTCCAACCATCTCTTCATTTCTTGTAACTATTGATTCCCAAAATTCTGTGGGTACAGTTGATGGAACTTGCTGATCCAGACAATTGTACAGTGCCCATGCAACAAGACAAGCTTCTCTATGTTTCTAATCATCTCGTCTGCTTTAATTGTATTGTTCTTGTGGTTCATTATTTTAAAGTTTAAATCATTTCTTTTCTTTTCTGGATGTTGTAATGGTTTTAAGTACGGTAATTTTGAATTCTTGAAGAGGAGCGATAAAATCAAATGCATAAACCTTGTTTTACCTTGCCGTGCCACATACCATTACTATTGACTATTGAGAAGTGTGATAGATTTGTCAAATCGCATGGCTGAATTTTGGGTTTTTGTTTTTATTTATATATATATATATTTTATCAAGGTAAGGATAAGGTCAATCTTCAAATATATATATACATATTCATAACGGGTCAACCTTTATTCTTCAATTTCTTTTCCACTAAATCTTGATTTATTGTGAATTAATACTTTGAAGAGTTAATTTCTTGAGAAGTTGTCTATTTCATATATTTAGAGTGTGTGTTTGACAACCACTTTTGTTTTGTTTTGAATAGAAGTTTTTTTTCCCAAAATTTAGAAATAGCATTAGTGTTTCCTAATGTAACGGTAAACTTCAGATTTTTATGCACAAGAGTCATCTTGATTTTAATGCAATGGTTTATTGTTTTTTATGAGCAACCACTCAAACCGTCCTCGAGTTACCCTCCAAGAGTACTGCAACAATTTGCCCCAAACCATTGCAACATGATCAAATTAATTGCATTCTAGGAACTAAATAGATGCTCTGCATTTCTAAATCAATAAAAATAAACTCAGATCCTAAAGCTTTGAAACAATTGAACACTGTAAACTCAATATTTGATCCCAAAAATTTAGAGCAATCGAGTACTAAAAATCTACATTTTATTGTGAAAAAAAATGCTTCAAGTTTATGTGTAACAACGATATGCCGCAATGCAGTAAAACTTTCACAATTTTGGGTTTCGATATGAAAGAGCCTTGACAATTTTTTGGTAAAAAAGGATTTTATGAAATAAGAGAAAAATCCTTCAATGGGATAAGAAATAGGATTGACAAATCAGAGAGGGGAACTAAGAGGTGCTTGCCAGAAATAAAAAATCCTTCATCTGGATTGTTGGATGATAAAGTTGCCATTTTATATTTTTAAAACATATAGTGGAGCGCAAGAGGTATCTTTTGGAGCGCCAATAGCACCACCCAGAAATATAATACCTTTTAATTTAAAAAATAATAATAAAGCAAAAATGTAGCACTTTTACAAGCTCAATGTCCGTTGTAATCCCCTTTATATGACTCCGAATTGAGGAAGAAACCATACCCCAAATAGAAAGAAAAAAAGGTGCTAAAAGTCCTTAAAACTTGCAAAGACTACATCAGGCGCAGAATACCTTAAAGCAATATGCATTACTTGTTAAACTGATAAAGAGGGAAAAAATTTTCTCTGGCCGCCTGAATCTAGGCCTCATCATCATGTTACAGTGGGAACAACTTGGGACCCAGTGAAATTGTATAGTTCTATATCCTAACCAAGAATAGCCTTTATCTTTGTTTTCTGGTCCTCTGTTAGTGAAGTAGGGAAAAGAACCTCGAATGTGACGTATAGATCACCCTTCTTTGTGCTAAAATGTAATGGCATCCCTTCACCTTTAATCTTTCTTACTTCCTTGGGCTTTGTAATTCCCTGTGCAGCGAAAATGTTAATTTCAAAAAATAATACCTTTTAATAAAATACATTCAATCACCCCATCTCACTAGTTTTGTAAAACGGAAGGATGCAATATTGAAGAATACTCCATGCTCACCTTTGAGCCAATGTCCACTAAATGATCATCGAGGTGTTTAATGGTTTTCTCAAAACCAACAAGAGCTTGCACCTGAAGAAAAACATAGCTTGCTTGGTAAATGAACTCCACAAGAAAACCATCATTGCGAAAAAGAAATACAGCAGCAAAACATAACCCCATGCAAGGTTGCTCAACAGGACTAGTGTTACAAGGGGAGTCTTGTCCCATATCAAATCCGGATGGGAAGTGAAATGGGCACAAATGGGTTGGGTGTTAGCTCCACCTAATAGCTTAAGCTTTTGGGTCAGCCCGCTAACCACTCAACCCGTTACAACTAGCCACAACCAACCCGCATGAGAGTCAAAGCTAAAAGTCTAAGAAGGGAAAGAATAAGAAAAAGAAAAAGAAAAAATGAGAGTAAAAACATCTTTTTCTCCAGCTATCAAGTAAAAACCCAAAATCTTGTTTGATCTTGAATCATTCTACCCATAGCACACCCATAAATCCTATTATAGTATAAAGCTTAAACTATTACCTTCTTCTTGAGGCCATCCTCTTTATTCTACTTGAGAAAGTGCTAGTGGGGCTGGATGGCCAAACCATACTCAAATTAGATTATAGATTAAAAACCCAATCCCAACCTTCCATGAAGGTTACCAAAATCAAAACCTACTGGAGCCTTGAATTGTTGTCCACATTGATAATGAACAATTGCCTTCCCAAACTAATGATAGTCAACTTATCTCCTTTGTGCATCTTCTCTCTTAGTCTAGTATCTAGCACCAGTACGTCACCATCCTTATCTTACTCTTTCTTCTTTCTTATTCCCTTTTGACCATAAAATGTTACAATTGAGGAGCTGTTAGAATTTCCTAAAGGATGTTAAGCTACGTTCACAGGCAGTCCTCGTTCAAGAGAAAACCAACTTAATCTGTTTGAATATCCCCTAAATTACTAGATCCTTGTGAGGAAGCTGAAAAACAATACACGTTAGTCATATTTATTGCGCACTAAAAATGAAGGCAACTAAATTTTTTGGACACCTTTTCTTGGTCAACTGGGCTTCTAAGTTTCGTATATAAATGCAAAAACAAATATATTGAAAATAAATATTATATCCTTGTGGATCTATGCAAATAGGTGAATTTAAATATTATATCCTTGTGGATCTATGCAAAAAGGTGAATTTTAAGTAGGTTTTTCAAGCCTAGATCACTCAAGGTAGTATGAAATACTTTCAAACTGAACTCTTTAACAAAGGTGACCTGTTGGTGTTACTATGACAACCTCAAAGAAAATGAGCAGTACAGAATCCAGTGCCCAACAAAGAGCCTGAAATCATACATTATTCAACACAGCCAAAAATAAAAAATAAGAGCAACTTGGTCACAGATTTAAACTACTAAAATTCTACTAAAAGAGTTATCAGCTTAAACTACTAAAATGCTACATTTGGAGTCCCTCCAACAAAGAAAATATATGTAAAAAGAATATTTAATAGCAAACATGCTGGTTTTGGTGACATGAAAAACTATTTGGCGGCATAATGAACTCATAAGAACAGTGAGTACTGTACTGGAGAAGTTACCAGTGTTATAGTCACAGTTGTGTGCAGGTCATTGCCTTCCCTTCTGAAACGATCATGGGGTGCCGTACGTATACGAAACTGCCCAAACATAAAAGTTACTGTCAGTGCACATCTTAAATGACCAGGTCCCATTACAAAATCAAGGAAGAAAACCAAACCTTCAGATCTCCAGCTTCACCATCTATAATAGGCTCACCATCTTCATAGAAAACCACCTCCTGTAGAAGGAGAAGTAAGTGCCATTCCGAAAATCTAATAAAAAAATGAAATCCAAACCAATAAAGAGGAACATTCTCTCTGTTGTTTCCATATAAAGATGAGTAAAAATTCGTAAAAGGACAAGTAAAAAAATAGCTATAATTTATGATGTAAAAAGAATGCTGCTCAATATTGTAATCCTCGTGCCTCATCTTTCAATGCTCAACAATATTATTATCATGAATCATTTACGAATTTCGCAAAATCTAACTGTGCTGGTGTACCAAAGGACAACCACCATTATTGGCAACAAGTCAACATTATTATTATTTTTTTTTGATAAGTGAGCAACAAGTCAACATTATTATCGACAATCCTAAGAAACTTTTGGATGATCCTCAACACCATTATTATCATTGCTGCACATAGGTTGGAGAATGTGTCATACAAAATGTGAAAACAAGAAATGGCTTCCTCATTAAATTCTATTTGGAGTTGCCAAAAACGATGTTTCTCATAACATTTTATGGTATTGGAAAAACATGGGAGAAGGAAATGCGAAACAAAATAGATATGAGCAGTATTAAAATTAAGCACAGGCGGATTGAGGGGGGGGCTTGGGTGGGCTTGAG
>JAOTQH010139783.1:0-15421 GCA_025631255.1 Cornus kousa
CCGGAGATCGTCGTTTTGCTTCAGATTCGCCGATTTCATCACATCCTGGCCTCTTTCTGTTTTCCTCCATTTCCTCAAAGTGAGAGTGAGAGTGAGAGAGAGAGAAGCGAAGTAGCAGAAGAAAGTTCACAGAAAGAGTGTGTAATAGCCTAGACGTGACTCCCTATATACAAATTCACATTGTATATATATATATATATATTGACCAGCATATATATATATTTATATAGAGACAGAGAGAGAAAGAGAGGATGAAGACCGTTTTAGAGAGAGAGAGGGCGAGCGAGCGAGGACAGGGAGGGCGAGAGGCGAGTGTGTCTATACATATATAGAGAGAGAGAGACAGAGAGAGAGAAGGAAAGTGTGTGTGGGTGTGACATGTAGTGAGTGAGAGAGTGGGGTACGTCGGGGTGACAGGGTGGCAGGAATAGGGTGCCACGTGCCAGGTGATGTGGCAGGATAGTGATTTGTCAAACACGTTAGTGGCATAAATGGCGGGTATTTGTACAAGTGTAAGTGGTGTCCCATTGATGGATAGCTCAGATCAATTGTCGGTAGTCCTTTTTGGACAATAAATTGAGTTATGCGTCGGGAGACGTCTCTTTTCCATTTATGTGAATTTACTGTATTAACCTCAACAGGAAATTATTATTTCTTTTTTTGTTTTTTGACGTGTCAATAAAAAAACTCTCAGTTATAGGAGTATAATTTTACTGCAACCAATTTATAATTTTTGAACTGATTTATTACAATAAATTATCATACTTATTTATTTTAATTAATAAATTCATGTAATAAATAAAGGAGTGAAATCCTCCACTTACTTGTATTGTGTATAAATAATTAATAAAAAAAAATTAATTAAATAATTTACTATAATAAATCAGTGTCAATATCATTATTTTTTTCTTTTTCTCATAAGATTTTAAAATAACTCACTGACTCCTCGATACTATTGTTATTACGAAGTTGAAAAAGGCTAATTTACACTGTTCCTACTTTTACAAGCAAAAGATTATTTAAAAAGCTGTGTTTTTCTTTTTAAGCTTGTGATCTTCAAGCCATAATGAAAAAACATTATTATTTCATTTTTACTTGTCTTTTAATATTTATTTAGCCATGGAATATAGAAAAATTAGGTGACATAAACATATACTAAGACTTATAATGCACCATATTTGAGATAAGGAAACTAGCTAATTCTTAAAACTTAAATATGATAAAGGAGACTATTTGTAATAGAAAATAGTGAAATAAGAGAATTTGCGAATTACGACTAGACTTGCTTAGCGTGCATAGGATCAAATTAAGCAAAGATAATGATAACGATGATGGTTAAAGTGTTAGTTCAAGAGGAATGTGTTCTCCTAAATGGAAGGTTGAGTAAGATAAAATGATTGTGTGTAATTTATATTTATTACTGAAAAAGAAATTGTAATAGTTGGATTGATATTTAAACTTATTTGACCCTGATTTTAATGGATGAAATTTTTATTCATTTAGTGAAGTGGATAAACTTAAATTTAGATTCTATTGACTGCATCAAAGAATTAAAACTCTTTGGATTGTACAAATAGGATTGAAAATTTACCTTAACAATAATTTTCTCTGTGTGTGTGTGTGTGTGTGTGTGTGTGAAGCATAAAGGGTATCCATGTAATTAACTGGCGACTTGGGTGCGTGAAAGCAATGAAGAATATTGGAGTAGAATGGTTTTCATACGTTAGTGACTATTACATATATCTTCTCTATTTCCAGAAGAATTACTATTTACCATATCAATGTGACCATGTGATGGAGAAAAAGTTGTCACATAAATGTGGTTTCAATTCAGAGACGTTAATACACATAAGAATATAATATATATATATATATATATATATATGCGCATAACGTTTTTGGACCATGAAAGTTGTTTTCTCAAACATCTCCAAAACAGATCCGATATGAAAAAGATGTGAAGAAAGAGGGAAAAGTTGGTAGTTGGACTCGGTTTCCACGCGCAAAATTAATTAGCCATATCCACCTCCAAGTTAGGATTCAACTTGATATTCCAATTATTCTAGAACTTCTGAGATTGCTATTTAAAATTAAAAACTCAAGGAAAATGAAATCTCAATTAGCAATAACATTGTTGAATTTGAGTATTAACCCAAAAAATATATGTATATTGTTGCTAAAGTTTGTATGTAATTGTACCACAAGCATAGAATTGCATTATTTTTTAGAGCTATGGGTAGGATACAAGGACATTAATAAATATGATTTTGTGTTTCGAAAATGAAGTTCTGAATCAAACATATATTTAATCAATTTTTAGGTGTAAAATGCCTGTGGCAACGTAGCTGTGATTAAAAAAATTTATTATTTATTTATTTACTTAGATAAGTATTCACGCATATTCATATATTTGCACACCATGAAACCTCTCTTTTAATGGAGAGGAGAGAGGTTGATTGTGAGAGAGAATGTAGAAGGGCAAAGGATACATCCGTGATTATGAATAACTTTTGGGGAAATAAGTCTTTTCATGATTTCAAAGCTGGCTTGTACGTAATGTAATAATATACGAGTATATAATTTATTAGTCAAGATTGCGGACGTGGCATGGCAGTAACTACGACGTAGCAAACCTGTCAAATCCTTGACGTACGGTCACACAGAGAAGGCATTGTTCGCGCTGGCGGCGACAATTGATGGACCGCTGAGATACACCTATACATTTATGTATGTAATATGTGTATATATATATACACATAGAGGGTCAGAGATAGCCCACTCCGTATGTGGGGCCCACGTGAGACTAGGTAGAGGCGCAAGCTCGGCATGTTGCAGAGTCAGAGATAGTGCTCCGTTTTTTTAATCATTATTAGGCACAGTGGGACTCAGAGCAGAGCAGAAAACGTGATTACCAGACTGCAAAATATCTATATATATATATATATACACACACACACGCTTGTAGTATAAAATGCTAGTACTACTATTGTGGAAGCTACAATGCTACATTATACTGCATTGTTTTTTTTTTTAAAAGCACCGTATGTAATAGGAGGTAAACCCGGTTTGGAGAAGAAAATTAGACCAAGAATGAACACAAAAACCAGTTCCCTTCAATGTGGGCCAAATTTTTTTTTTTACTAAACAGAGCACTGTTTTGCATTAAAAAAATTTGTTTTTTTTTTTTTCACCATCAAAAGCTTGTTTCATCGGGCAGCAATCGGGGCACTATATCACATATATTGCATATTTTATATCCCTAAATATCCTCTATGGCCTATTTGAATTATAAATATAAAAATTTTTACACAATTCAGGATTACAAAGCCCAATTTATCTCAAACCGGAATGAACCCAAAACATAATGTGGGAGTAAATATGAATTTTACTAATAGTTGGATCACAGAACCTGATAAATCAGACACGGATTAAAGCAGAAAATTATGTCGGGGAAGCAATAATAAATTTTTTAAATATATTTATAAGTATATAATTGATAAAAGCAAATTAACCAGGGTAAAAAAACTGCATCTCATGTGTACTCCCAAACCATGTAATAAAAATTTAGCATATAACTCAAGGTAACAGTAAAATCACCCAATCAAACATTAGCATTTGGCTTGGGATTCAATATTAAGGATAGTACATTACATCTGAAACGGCTATAAATTAAACCACCTTGTTTGTATAATATCTTCATCGACTTGTAGTCCCGACCACATCTCAAACACCTTAAATTAAACAACATTATTTCATCCTCTCTGCATACCTACTTTTTTCTCTAAATAAATAAAAAAAAGGAGCTAAATTCACACAATAAATAAAAAACAGAACAGTGTACAATGATCGTTCAAATATTGCAAATACACATGCGCTCTCTACTTTCTCAAGAAGATTTGGAAGTGCATGCAACTACATGAGTTTTAAAATTGTCGAGCTCAGTCAGAACCTCCTCTTCAGGCCTGTATATCAAATCATTCATGCGCCATATCTGAAAAACCATTATATAATGTTCAGTAAATCCAGTATCACTATATATATATATATATATATATATATGTATTGTATATGTAGTTCTGGTACCTGTAGTGTCCCGCCCCCGCCAGAGGTATCACAGTCATCAGATACACTAACAACGGTCCATGGATCAGACGCATTCCAATGAAAGTCAACTACTTTATCCCTGGATGCATGCAAAAGAAGTGCACACTTTTAGACTCAAATGCATGAATAAAATAGGATTTTAGCAGTGTAGACAATTAACCAACATGTGTTGCATTTTTAAAACATGTCATTCATGAAAAAGAATTAACAGCTTCTCTTCATTTAACTTAAAGTAAAAGGGGAAGGAAAAAAAAAACTTTGGAAACTATGGTTGATTAAATACAGTTGCAATCCCAAATTGACAAAGTATATTTAGATTTTGTAATGTATTAAAAAATTTGCAGAATGCACCAGCTGTGTACACCATAGAGTATGGTGACCCAACCGACATTTACTCGCAAAAGACCTAACCTAACACAACAGGCAAGGGCAACCTCTTCTCTGCTGTTAGTAGATTCTCTAAAAGTAAATGCTAATAATTCTTCAAAAATATTGCTCCAAACAATTTGAAAATGATCTCCTTGTTCCTTTATTAACTTGTGCAAACTCCATGTAAAAATACTTGCAGCTAGGCATGTAGATGTAATGAATTTATCCTACTAGATCAGATGTGTTCATAATCTGATCTGTCAAGGAAAAAAAGTAATCCAATGATCCACTTAACTAATGCTATGTTTGGGGGCACCAAATTGGTGGCTTTGATTTGGAATTGGAAGAAATTTAGTTAAAATTTTGGATTAAGTTTTCTCCAATCCCAAATCCAAAGCACCGATTCGGTACCCCAAAACGCAACATAAGTATATAACAGCACCTTTGGTCAGACTCTGTCAAGATGTGTTTTCAATCTGTTAATCTGACTAAGATCAAACGAGTTCTAGAAATTTTTTCACAGCCACTAGATCCGATTCACAGAGAGATGGATTATTTGAGAGAGAGAGAGAGGGGGAGTGAGAGAGCGAGCTTGAAGCACCTTGCCACTAACACACTGGAAAAAGGAGCACAAAGCAGTCATAGTCAGCTAAACAAAGCCAGAAACATCTTTCGTTACTTTGCAGATGAAAGAGTAGGGGGCAGAGACAGTTTCCTTGAAGAAATCCTAACATCTATCTGACTGTATCAATATAGTATACAATATTATATAAAATCTTTGTCCGAGCGCATCCTTATGGTATCAAAGCTCAACAGCAAGAACACTCAACAGATTCCATAAGTGGGGGATTACACATTTCAATTATTTTCTTTAAAGTTTTTTGTCATGGTCCTTGCTTTTCATGTCATAACTCTTAAAACAAAAAAAATAAATAAATAAAAAGACTTATGTATAACGAAGTAAAAAACAAGATAGGAAAAAGTGAGGAAAAAGAAAAAGACAATCATCTAGAATGCATGTATACAATTCAGACCAATGACTACATCAAATACAAATCATATGACTCAATCATTTAAGGAGATACAAAGACGAGAAAAAAGAAAGACATGAGAAAAAACTTGATGGCATCACATATGAGAAGATAAGGTCTTATCTATAGCAGATAGGCAAAAGATCTCTCTATATATACCAGAATTGAAAGTGAAATGGTTAGGATAAGGCTTTCCAAAATTGAATTGCACCTAAGCAGTTACGAACCTGTGCCCAGCATGTTGGAAAAACAACCCTGGAGGAGAATTTGGTGTTCTTGTCCCATATTCTTTCTTTTTACCAACCTATAAAATGATGCAAGAAATGGTTCAATTTTAAAATAATCACAGAGAGCGAAAAATTATACAAGTAGAAGCTGCCTAATTAGTAACAGTTGCAATTAGGGAGCCCATCTATCAGTGACCGAGTTGTTTCACTATAGATATACAACAACCGTGCATCAGTTCGGGAACCTTAGTCCTTCATATGACAATGCTTACAAATAGAAGGGGAAAGTACAAGAAAATAAAATGCTCTGAGGCACAAAAAATGAGGGACACGACAAAAACCTAAAGCATATATGAATTCATACATATTCAACTCAGTTCAGTTCAATGAGGAATTTCCCAACTAATGCCATACTGCCCAAGGTCATTATTTCCGTTATCACATTTTCCTTACCATCAAAAATCATTCTAAATTTGGTTCCTCTTCCCCCTTACATAAATACATTATCCTAAATGTAAGACACGTCACTCTTCCTCGCACACACACAAACGCACAAATGAGACAGAGGGAGGGAGGGAGGTAATGAAGATCTCATAATATAGAAGGATTTGCCAAACCTCCTCATAGTCCCAAATGTTTAAGAAACCATCCTCAGCTGAACTTCCAAATACAGATGACTTGTCTGGAGACCACTGAAATATAAATGGACAGTTTTGAGTTAAGGAAAGAAAAATAAAGGAAAAAGAAAATACTTGTGAGTATATGCGTACTTCACAACAATAAACATACATACATTAAAGCAAAATGAACAAGAGAAGGAACTTGCTTAATACCTGCACACAAAGTACAGCAGCTTTGTGACCTTCAAATTTATGAATAGGCGACCCCACTCCACCAGAAGTTAGATTTCGGCGATCAAACATTTTAACAGAATGATCTGCGGACCTGAAATAACATCATGGAAAAACAAAAAGCACCAAAAATTTCATGATCTCACATGTGTGCAAACTATGAACCCCATCAAACCTTGAGGTATAACACTAGGGGTGGCAATCAGGTTGGAATGGGCTGGTTATGAATAGGTTAGTAACCCAATACCAACCCGCCAATGGTGGGTCATAAATGGGTCAGGGCTCAAATGGGCGGGTCAACCCACTTCAACCCCCCCTCTCCTTTTTTATTCCCCTCACAAAGCATAATAAAATAAATCTCTCTCAGGTTCAAACACGATTCAATCAGTAATCAATCTAGATAGCATAGGCAAATAACCTTGATAAAAGACCAAATAAAAAAATAATAATAATGTCTATGCTAGTCTTGCGGTTGAACTACACTTAAGCAAAAGGATTTAGATAATATATTCCTAGTAGCACCCTCAATAGGGGTATATATTTAATTATATCATAATCATCATCATAAGTAATCTATCTTTCATCCTCAATTGTAATTGCTACATCTGGTGGTGCTGGTGGCCTAGACCTGCATATATAAATGTGTGTGTGTGTGTGTGTGTGTGTGTATGCACAATTAATTAATGTATCATCAGAATCAATAATGCATTTCAAAGTCTTGGTCGAAATTAAGTCACATACAGCCAAATGTTTGGGTTCATCTTCTGTTTGGTGCAGTATTCTGATAACAATTTTTCCTTTTTTAAAAAATTGAAAATCGGATAACTGTATAAAATCTATTTCACTTAATTGACAATTTTTTAAAACTCAATTAAAAAACAAAGAACTATCTTTTATAGTTATTTGAAAATAGTTCTCAATTTTCTAAACTGTTGATAACTGTTTTTAAAAATTGAACCAAACAGGCCCTATATTTTTTTCAAAAAAAAATAAATTAATATATATATATATATATATATATATTCAAACTCTCACATATGCATAAAAATTAATACATACAGAAATACATGCTATAGAATTTAAGTGCTAAGAGGGCATAGTTTGTGTAAAGAAGAACTAGGATATAAGAAGTCAACAAGTAGAATATATATATATATATATATAGTGAATCAAAATGCAAATGTTAGAAAATGGTAAAAACTCCTATTATAGATAGGAATTAGGATCTACTCAATAAGTAACAAGCATAACATATACAGACCATTCGGGGAAGGAAAAAACAAATAGTACTGTATAACATATACAGTATATATTTAGTGAACCGAAATCCAAATGTTAGAAAATGGTAAACATATAGACAGGAATTAAAGCGAGAGAGGGGGTGGGGGCTGACGAGTGGGTGAGTGAGCCTTAGGATTTTGTTTGAGCGGGTTAAGATGGGTACCCATACTTAACCCACCATTGACCCGTTAATTGTAACAGGTACCCAATTTTTACCCATTAATTACCTACTCATTTAAATTGGGCACCCAAATGATTTAATTTTAATGGGCGGGCTTGGGCGGTTTAATGGGTTTGGGTATAAATTACCACCCCTATACAACACCATCTAGAAAATAAGAAATGACGTATACCCAGTTAGAATAAAGTTTCCGTCATGAGGATTCCAATCAACACAGTGAACGTCAGCATCATGCGCCTTTGCAACCTATTCACCAAAAACAAACAGTTAGTAAACATCACATTCAGAAGCTGAGATTCTACCTTGGAAGAAAAGACAAATTCAAGAATTGTCAGAACAGGTAAACATGACAAAAGATTTGAATCAATGAGAATTAGGAACGCTACACTGATGCAACAAAGTAAAATTGAAATGAAAGACAAGTCGCTGTTGGGAACAAACTTCACAGTTCAGATCACATTACACCCTCCAGCCAATTTATAATATTATATATATATATATATATATAGAGAGAGAGAGAGAGAGAGAGAGTGGAGCACAACACAAAGATTTTTAACTTGCTCTCACAACAGTGTGGTAATTCTGAAGACAAATTAGCTCAAATTCGAAGTTCCAAGTCATTTAGCATCAATCTGAACATAAAGATAAATGTAACGAAGCACGATATTTTTATCATAATGGAACTGCGAAAGTTTTTTATATTTTGCGAGTATATATAACTTTCATTATAAATGACAATAGGCAAAATTATTTTTCTTTTTCAAGAAAAAGTGTTTTCTTCTGTGAAATCCAACATCATAACTTATTATTTACCCAAAAAAAAAAAAAAAAAGAACTAAATTATTATAATATGTCACCATCATGTAACTCAGTATGTTCTTAAGTTGCAGGTTTCAAAATGGTTGAACCTTCCAGAATATACAACCAACCTCCATATACATGTTGGTTTACATCCCTTGTTGAATACAATTCCCAGCAATAAAGGAATAATTCTTGAGCAATTCAATGGATGGCTTAAAGGCTTGAAGCTTTGTGTCAAGAACACAAATATATTGCTTATTTCTAGAGCCATATTTACAAATTAATCCTCAAGTAATATGTGTTTCCATGGATACAATGAGGTTCATTATCCAAAGGAAAAAGTAAGCTAGCAAGCAATTAAAAGTGGGAGGCGTCACCTTCACAACTGGGCTAACACCAACTCGTGCATCCCATAGTATAAGGCAAGAATCATCACCAACGCTACAAAACTCCTGTGGACTTCATCAATAACAAAAATTGTCAGAAACAGAAGATCCCACCAAAAACCAAGAAACTACATAATATGCTGCAATTACTGCAGATGGAAAAGTAAAAAGAATTGAGATAAATTGGAACAAATTTCTCCTCGCATTTTCTGAAAATATTTTAGAAAGAGTGCAGAAGTCAGTAGATACTACAAGAAGATAATTTTTTTTAATCAAAGCACCTGAAGAAAAGAAATCATGCCTAACATCCTGGCATGCCCATCAGAAGGCATGAGACAGTGATAATGCACAGAACTGAAAAACCAGATCAGCTACATGATCGAAACTATCCAACCAGATCAGTTACCTTGATGGACAGAACTGCACATCTTCAACAGTATCCTCATGCCCTTGGAAGATCCCTCGTGGTCCAATAGAAGGGTTATCAGTAGCTTTAATGATTGATCCGGTAGATCCTGTAGACTTGGGTACATCTGCATTTAATGTTGATATATGATCATGGATGCTCCACAAAACCACAGACTTGTCCTTCCCTGTCATAAATTCTCCTCATTCAGAAGGGTAATTATAGTGAATTAATCCCATTGCAAACCAGTGGGAAAAAGAAAATTCTAGAAAAGAAGAGAAACACACACACTTTAAAACTTGATATAAATTGTGAAGGAATACAGCATTCAACTAAAATCATTAGACATTTACATACAATATCAAATTTCCATTTATATGTAACCGAAACTTCAAACAGAAAATAAACAAGCCATTTTTAGTGTTCCAAATCCTGTAAGAGGAAAAGCATATATAATTAACTATAAAATTCTCATTTTTTTGCACTACCCTTCGATATAAAACAGAAAACACTTATGATATATAGTTAGAGTTTGAAGAATTAGATCATTAATAAAAATGAAAATTACAAGAACTTTTCAACCTCCAGAGAGCACAAAGGGTTCAGTAGGGCACATTGCAAGAGCAAATTCTGCATTTTCTTGATGTCCAGTCAATACCTGCAGAAGGAAAAATTTTGTTAACGGGGCATAATTCCATGAAAATACATGCAAATCAAGTGAGCCATAGAATGATGGTTCTACAAAACAGATGAAATTGATAGCTGATAAGGTATCCCATAGGCCTGCAAACTTCCGTAGCAATTCATACAGATTTGTAGTGCAATAATATTGGGGAAACAAATATACGGGACCATTTACAATACCACCAGTTAAGGTTGTTGATGGGCATATTGTCATGTAATTTCTTGTGATGTTCTCTATTGAGAATTCCCTCTTAGTTATTCTAAGAGAGTGGCATTATATCATTGAGTTTTTAATTTACAAAAATATTGCATGCATCAGTTCATATCCTTCTAGTTTATATAAAATACATGTATACCCATAAATAATTACAGATATCAATAGAGTACTTTTCTCAAGACATGTATAAATACTAACTACCATCTGATTTACCAAATTTGACACAAAAAGCATATAACAGTCCATCCTTTTCCCAGAGATACTCAGTCATTAGCAAGAAACGATGCTCCTTCTGCAGTGAGAAGGATCCTATAGACCATTTTATTTCAGATTTCTATTTATGATGAGAAATAAAGGCCAGATGCAGGAGGAATCCACCAAATCTTTGCTACATCCTTCCCCGGCTGGGGCTTGTTTCAACAAAAAAAAATTCACAGATACATGGAGAAAATTTTCAGAAGAATAATTTCTTGGGATAAAGAATGACAATTGTTAAAGGAAAATAAGCTTCACAAAAAAGATTCAGAGAATAAAACACATTCAATGTTAAAATTTGATGATTTATAAACAACATAAAGATATCTCAATTAGAGCCCACTTGTTCTGAAGTTATTCATTTGTCGAGATGGATACCAAGATTATCTTCTTTTTTATCAGGTAAGTACTCACACATTCTTTGCCCACGCCAGGGTTCAAACCCCTCCCCTCCTCTGAGGATGGGGAGGTTATACTACTGGGGTAGAGGCCCTTTGGTACACCAAGAATATCTTGATATATTAAGAATATAAGTTTGTACTATAAAAAGGTCAATAATTTGACAATCCCCACTAATCTACTACCGAGAGAGGGGACATGCACATGTGAGGATTGCACGAGAGAGAGAGAGAGAGAGAGAGAGAGATCCTCCCAGTTATCTAAATACAAGGAAAATAATAATCTTATTCGAAATATAATTCCAAAACCATTATCTCCTCTTCATCAATGTCCTTAAAATCTTTATAATAAATAAATAAAAACTAACATTTACTCACCAATAATTGATAAACTTTTAGCAACTGAAAAAAGAACTGGTTAAATTATAAAAGATTCTTACCATTTTTTATGTTTTCTAATTCACAAGAGAGAGCAATTATTTATTGCTGGTTTTAGTTTTCAAAAGCAGTCAACTGATCCTTTTGCATGTACTTGTGAAGTCAAGTAATTGTAAAAATCACCGTGATAGATACCCTTTTTTCTAAAATTAGTTGGAAAAGAAGAAAGCACGCAAAAACATAACCAGGACAAAATACCGTACAAACAATTAGTATGTTTATTGTCTAGCAAAAGAACACACCAAATCTGGGCGAGAATCGGCAGCTCCAAGGACAGCATGACGATTAGGTTGGGCTTCAATGTCCCAAATGAGAACCTGATTCAATGTTGTCAAATTAAGTAAAACATTTTTCTGATAAGTATTACATTAGGCAAAATTTTGTTTTTTAATCAATTACACCAGGAACAAAAGAGAGCAAGTCCTAAGAATCTTTTCTTCCAAAATAAATTCCATAAAACATTGATTTAATCACTTACTTCAGGACAGTCAGTATGGGTTGCCACAATATTATTGTTTTGTGGAAGTTCCCTTATTCTGTTCACCTGCAACAGGATGATTATAGCAACAAACATTAATTAAATAGATAATAATAAATCACTCCTCTTGTAGTCTACTAAATCATAAAAATTGAGTAGGGCATATTTCAATGAATTTACGACACAGAATATGAGCCAAAGGTATCAAGAGTGAAAGCAATGGATATCCTTTTCACTTTTACATATATTAAGCATAAGTTTAATTTTTAAACCACATCAAAATTATAATCGAAGTAAATTGGGTCAATCAACAGATTGCAAAACCAGTGAATCATTATCACAATAATTACACTTTAAATGATATTCTAGCATTACCACTCCTACAATCATCGGTACAATTGCAGTGATCCCATGTAAGACCACTACTTCACTTTCATTTGTCTTAGCAACCATTATTTCAATAACATAGCAACAAATTAAGCGGGTGTGAGAGACACTGTCAGGCTACCACACTGGCGAGTTACGGGTACACAAGTCCACATCACCTGCGTAGAGGAAAGGTGAAGTGCTTATATGTAAGTATGTCATCTCCAATTGGTATAAGGCCTTTTGGGGTAAAGCCTAAGAGCAAAACCGTGCGGGCTCAGGCCCAAAGCGGACAATATCATATCATATGGTGGAGTGGGTCGTTACAAATGATATCAGAACCTGACCCAGCCGGAAGTGTGCCTACAAGGACGTCAGGCCTCCAAGGGGGGTGGATTGTGATGAGCCTGTGGGAGGATGTGTCGTGGGCGGGTGCGAGAGACACTGTCAGGCTGCCACACTGGCGAGCTATGGGTACACAAGTCCCACATTGCCTGGGTAAAGGAAAGGTGAAATGCTTATATGTAAGTGTGTCATCTCCAATTGGTATGAGACCTTTTGGGGTAAAGCTCAAGAGCAAAACCGTGCAGGCTCAGGCCCAAAGCGAACAATATTATACCATGTGGTGGAGTGAGTCGTTACAACGCCCTTAAAAAAAAAATAGCCAAACAAATTATAAAATGGAAAACATTTAAACTCTAGAAAATGAGTAAACACATTTAGGGCGTAATATGTGGTATGATATTGCCAGCTTTAGGCTAAGTCCGTACATTTTTGTTCTTTTTTGTTATCTCAAAATGTCATTTGGAAATAACACTGTCACGTATAAGTACTCCACATTCACCTTACCCAAGCTATGCGGGATTGTGCAACCTATAACTCACCTAGTATAGTAGCATGCCGAATATCTCGCACATGCCAACAAAAGTTGGCACAATCACCCCCTAAGGGGGCCAACATTCACATTACTACGTGGTGGAGAAGACTACAGGTGGCAACATGACAGATTTGGAGTGGGGGAGTCCTTTTTGTTTTATTTTTTATTTTATATTAGGGCAAGAATGTTAGGGGTTAGTAGTTCGAGCCTTAGAGGAAAGGGGGAAGGTGCAAGGCTTAGTTAATAAGAGTCTTAAAAAAATATGAAAAATTTCACCAATTCCAACCATATTTAGTACTTATTGTTGTTGAAATGATGATGATGAGAAATATGTGTGTGTGTGTGTGTGTGTGTGTGTCGTTGACGAGGAATTGAGGATAATAGTGATAGAATAAAAAAGTTGATAAAATGATAGAAATTTTTTTAGGTCACTATTAAATTTCTCTATTGATTTAGGTCTAATAATATAAGTAAATAAAATTTTTAGGTAAGTTGTAATATACTCCCTCCGTCCCAAAATAAGTGTCATGCTTTCTTTTTTTGTCTGTCCTAAAATAAGTGTCCACTTTCTTTTTTCAAACAATATATTTCAGATCATTCCAAAAATTTCCTTTAAGTTTAAATTTCAAACTTGAATATTCAAAACTTAAAAATCTAAATTAGTAATTTTTCACGCAGACAATGTTATGTCCCCTTAAAAATTACTACTCCCTATAAGTGACACTTATATTGGGACGGAGGGAGTATAAAGAAAAAAGAATTGGGGCCTCCAAAACGAAGAAGGTGAGAAAGGATATAAATCTTTTAGCACTGTCAAAACTCTTTATTCATCGAGGTTTATACTTGAAGAAAATAATATATTTTTTAAGAAAGTTATATTATATAAAGAAAAACTAATTTGGGAGCTCACATTCTAAAAAATTAGAATAGGGACAAAAGAACAAAAAATTGTAGTTAAAAGAAGGGGAATAGAAAATTGGCTAATGCTCAAGCACAAGGGGTTTGTGCTAGAGCATTGGTCCCAGAGCTTGAGTATAAACTTCAGTGTTCAAGCATTGGGATGATTTTTGGTAGGAAGCTTTCGAGACTTTTGATTGCAGGTCCTAAAACTCAAGCACAAAGTTTTGTGCTTCAGCACAAGGTTAAACATGAGCACAAATGGTATAATGTTAGCATGAGATCAATGTAGGTCGAGCCTAGATAGATCCAATTAATCATATATTGCAGAATACACTTCTAGATTAAATCAAGAACAAAACCTGTTTCACCAGTTGATTCATATATTATTATTTATTCTATTTCATTTTTAATTAATTTTCTTGGTTTGAAGTGTTTTGTTGCTTGAATTATATGAATTATTTGTTTTCTTTTCATTATTGGATTTGTTTGATTAGTTGATGTGATTGTTTTAGTTAATTTAATTTAATTATTTGATTTAATTGGATAATTATGTGTTTAAATTTCATTAATGGATTAATCTAGTAATTATTAACTTAAGTTAAATGAGACGTTACTTATTTAGGGTTTTGGGGTTCCCTAAGAAGTTACGTGGGTATTTTAACCTAGACTGCTGTATGGGCTAATCGACTGGAGTTATACGCTAGGGCTCTAATTAAACTAGGATTAGGGTTTAGTGTTTACGCCTATAAATACAGTGGTCACATTGGTTTTGGGTTTTAGGAAAAAAACAAAGTGTTAGTTCTGCAAAACATAGAGAGATACAGAGTCAGGTTTTGAGAGAACAGAGCAATTTTGTGAGGTTTTCGACTGAGGCTTCAAGGGTAGACCTAGGAGAAGGAAGGAGTAGAAGTAATAGGAGGCTAGATAGTATTGCAGTGGTCATCGGAAAGCTTAGCACAACGGCGACAACGTTTTGTTAAAAAAAAAAAAACTGTACAGGCAAGTTCTTCTCTTCCTCTCTCTCTTTGGCTCGTGTTCTGTGCACCAATATAGTCTCTAGGGTTTAATAAATCATTAATTGGACATTACATGTTTAATATATGCTTTATTTATGTTTTTTTGGTGTTGAAATCAAAGTTTGTTTCAAGTCGTGCATGCTTGTTTCAATTAT
>JAOTQH010139893.1:0-15417 GCA_025631255.1 Cornus kousa
TCTCACCTCTCTTCTAAGGGAGGAGAGGTTATATACCATTAGACTAATGACTCATTGAAAACAAATTAAAATATAGCATTTTCTACCTTACACAATGTATTGAGTAATTTGACTTATTTCTTCTCGTCATTTAATTTTTGCTACCCTTTTAACTTACTTAAAACTTACTTTCATTGTTATCATCATAATCATCATCTTTGCCTTGGTCACGTTCGGATTAGGCGCCCTTAAATTAATTCAAATTTTGTTATATTTACTAAATGATTATCTAGCTGCATGGATTGATTAATAGATGCATGCCCACTGGTTATGTACAATATGTAGTGAATATTGCCCACTAGTTAAATCAAGTTTAATTAAAAAAAAAAAAAAAAATCACCATACTTTTCGCACCCATTGATAACACACACACATACACACACTGACCTTAATTTTTACTGAACTTGGTACATGACCAATGTCTACGATCAAGATCCATTTGAAGATGTAATAGATGGAAATAAAAGATTGGTTTGTTTGTTAACCATCGTCCACTCAATCTCTCTTAAGTTTCAATATTTAGATTAAAATTTAATAACTAGATATTTTTGTGTGCCCCCAAGTTAATGATAAAAACATAATACCATCATATATAGTCTTTTGATTGGAAAAAAGTGAAAGGACTTGTATTTAAAAGAGAGAGACACTAAATGGGTACCTACAATTTGTCAATGCCTTTTAAATAGGCAAAATTCAACAAACATCAGAATATGGATCTTTTGCATTATTGGTGATTGATTACTGGTTTGGGAAATAAGGGGAACATAGTTGTAGATATTTTGGGAACCTTTACCAATATCGTGCACTTTTGATGGTGTATTTTATTCCACGGTTTACGGACACCACATTAATAGTGGATCCTTCGGAAACCCAGTTCAGAACATTCAACGGCTACCGAATAGCTCGAATTTGTATCTTATAGTCATATACGAGTGATAAATATACTCAATCTTAACTTCGCATACAAAGAGTATTTATTTGTTTTGAACCCATGACTGAGTTTCGAATGAGAAAAAGAAGTGAGAAAACTCTTACTCTCCCACTCCAGTTGTTAGCTGCTTCAACTTCAGCCACTCAAATTTTTTTATATTTCTTTTTGTTTCTCATTAATCAAATAAGTCACAATGAAACAATTCACCTTTTAAAAATATTTAATTAGCTCCCATATTGAAAAACATGATTTTCTATATATATATATATTTTCCTTTATTTGTGCCTGCACAAAAACATTGTCTTCATCTAGAGAAAATGACAAATTTAACCCATATAAACACACCATAGCCCTCCAAGGGTGGGTACAAGTGTACCCAAAAAAAAAAAAAAAAAAAACTAACCTATTGCTATAGATACAGGTCTATATATATATATATAGACACACACACACATATAATTTACTTTCATAGATCATAGAATAGGAAATTGCTATAAAGGAAGCCACGGTGGTTGCATTCACAACCTACTCTCTCATGTATATAATATGCCCACATATGAAAGAATAGCAGACTGCGTGCAACCATTAAAAACAGCAGCTCTCATTTTAAATGACTAGATTCCACCACACCACACTCCAATCATCACAAAGTGCCCTTTCCATAACTCCAATATCACGTAGCCATGCATTTTGGTCCCACTAAAAAGAAACACATGTATAAGCCAGTCATATAAACCTAATTATTAATGTCTTTGGTTCAAATTTAATCACTACTGACCAAGTGTTTTGTGTTTTAACTATCAACAGGTTCAGCACTTTAAATCACTAATCATTCTCATCCACAACCACCCAAGACAATGGATTTCCACTGTGTAACTATCCTCACCTGATAACTAATTTTCATGCCCTGGTAAAATGATTTGAACAGTCATGATGAGAGATGAATTGCCTCAAAAAATGCCTTTACAAATATGTCTAATAAGATTCTGCTGCTATTGGATGATGACCCAGTCTACGACATTGACATGATTTCGCAAAATTGATTCCCTAGTCAAGGAGTAAACTTCCCATATCTACAGAAATTCTTACGACAGGTTTGGCATTTGAACAAAGGTGGACGAGACATCGACAGAATCATTCCCTGGTGGGCAGTGGGCGACAGAACTCCTTCCCTAGCACCAGGCCAATCAATAGCCAGGCAGAATGCCTATAGTGAACCCTCAACACCGACTTGCATGTATCTCAAATGAATTCATATTGACTAAAGGAAAACATACATTAAGTGAATCGGCTAGAAAGATTCCAATTAACACCATCCAAAATGTCAAGTATACTGAGAGAATATGACTACATCATAACAAAAAGGGCACATAAACTTCAGAATTCATATACATAGTAGAAACTTAGCTTTGGTTGGAATCAGGACTTGGTGAAAGCTCGAGAGATACTGGGCAATGGTCACTTCCGTAAAAACCTGCAAACAGTTTAATATCAACTCCAGAACTTGCATTTTCAAAGCAGCAGTAAAGGATTCTTTCAAAAAAAAAAAAACACTTAAAAGTTCTACCTAAGATGCCATCCAGTTAGGAGGAAAAGTCTATTGGTTGTCTTACCCTGGTCTTAGGTTCAAGCCTCATGCCAACCCAAGAGCCTGAACACCCATCTTCATCCACCAACCTAAAAGCTACTGTGTAACCCTGAAGTACCTACCACAATTTTTTTTTTTTTTTTTTTGATAAGTACACATATTTATGGAGCCACCGCAACATCTGATAGTAAAAAAGAGAAACAACTTTATTTTATAAAATCCAAAAAATATGGACCTCTACATCCATCTCAGCTCAACAAAGCTTTGTCCCAAATATTTGTGGACCTTTTATATACAACAATAATAAATTTATTTCATATACTGTGAAAGAACAAAGAACATTCTCTAATTGTAGAAAAAAATCGATGGACTGAATTTATTTCCACGGAGGATGCTGAAGCGCATACTTAAGCGCATACTTAAAAAAAGTAAATGGCTGAAGGAACTTGGAAAGAAATTTTTTTTCAAACATATGAAGTATATCCACAGATGCTTAAAAATTGTCTAAATGGTACAGAATTACAAAAATGGTCCATCTTATTCTTATGATAAGGCACTGTGGTTAGTGATAAGTGAACCCTGTCATTCATTATGGGCACAGAATGACTATCTTTTGCAGTCATCCAGAAATGCCACTGCCACAACATCCAACAGTGCACTTGGGCCTTTTTTCCCCCCCTATACTTGGGGCTTGATGTTTTAAACTTATTACATGAACAATGAAAAAAAATTTAAACAATATTGATGGGAGTAAATACAAAAAATTTAAATAGGAAATAAGTTTACCTTGTAATTCAATTCCTTGACCATGCATCTCACATGCAGCAATCCTTTCCTTGAGTTTCTCCGAAACTATGAAATAGTCTATTCTCATCCTTTTCCCTCGATACCTGCAAGAAAGCCGCTCATTCTGATCATCAGCCAATACATATCAACATAGGATTAAATTGAAAAACAAGTTACTCTAATGAGCTAATAAATTTTATACTTTTCGCTGCACACCAAAATCACATTTTCTTTTATATCTTGAAATTAAAACAGTATCTACTTCTTACTTTCCAATAGGGTTTCCCGACCATGAAAAGCCACGTTCCATGTCTTTCTCCTTGTGTAGGAATCTATATGCATCTACAAGCTTTCCCCTGAAGCATAATTCAGAGTGATCAAAGCAAGTTTAAAACTTCAACTCCGTGAACAGAAAGATACATGCGGGGAAAACACACACACACAAATAAAGCCAACAAGAAGTCAATTTTAATTCTTCTCTCTCTCTCTCTCACACATTAATGGATATGCATCATTTTTCATATTAGAGAAAACTAAATTCAGGAAATGATTTTATGGAACTTAATTTACCTAATTTTCCACTGTGACCTGATTGTTACTTTGTTTATTACAAACGGACTTGAAAAAATCTATCATAAACTTGCAAACTTGCTTTTTTATTAGCAGTGTACAAAGAACTTAACATGACTAGGTTTTTTTTTTTGGTATGTTTATAATAAGGAACTGATAGAATATAGGCATATACAGTTGTAGAAATCTTCGAATATTAGGTGAAGCCCCTGTTCTAGATTCCTCAGTTCAATGTTTACAGCTCAAAAGCCAATAAGGCTACCAACCCAACTGACAAGTGACAAAACCATAAATCTATCATGAAGGAATTTGAACAAGATGAAGAAAACCTTGAGGGGTCAAAAAAACCAAATTTTCTATCTAACAATATTTTATAACAATAAAAAAGGGAAATGAATAATGGTTTAATTGCAAAGTGCAAACCTTAGTAGAACTATGAAAACAAATTGATGCCTTTTTTATTGCAAGTAAGACACATGTACATGCCCACAATTGTCCCTGATGAGAACTTGAACCCACAACGTTCCACTTGAAAGCAGATGAGATGCCACTAAAGCTAAGCTCTTAGAAGTAAATAAATAAATAAATAATTTATTTCAATTTTTTAAAACTAAGAAAATGCCAATCGTCTATTAATCATCATACAGAATTAATTCTTGCTAGAAGTTTTCATGAAATGAACTTCTATACCCAGAGATTTGAGGTTCTACCAAATCACATGTTGAGTTTATGGTTTTGAGCACCCGAGCTGAATTGGGGGCTAATTTCATGTAAAGAAATATAATTCCATTACCACCCAGTCGAACTCAACTGCAATGGTATTTAACCCAATGAAACTTTAATACAAAAGAGAAGAAATGATAAATAGTAACAGCAATAAAAACAATTTGATGACCAATAGACTTCACAGTTTTTCCATGAGTTATAGGTAAAACAGCAACGGATAAACTAAGGAAACTGAACAACCTATGGCTGAAAGAACATGTCAAGTCAACATAAACTAGTAGACTGTTTATAGAGGCTAACCATTATTCACATTTCTAATTGATCTGATCTCATGGAACAACCACCAGTTTATAGATAATGGTGCTACTATCCTAATCAAATCATTTGAAATAAAGCAAATTTATTAAATGGATTTACACACTCTTTTAATATAGCCCCAAAACGCTTCCTCTCAGCCAAGGTAAATCCAGGTTGCCCACAGTCCTGCAACATCAAGTAGTCAAAGGAAAAATCTATTAGAATGGGGAATCATGAATATACTTTAAAAACATTTGGATGTCGTTTGCAAATTAATTTGTCCCATCATGTTTTATGTACTTCTATGTGCAAAACCATCATCATACATAGGCTATGAAAAAAAAAAAAATTATAGTCAACAATACAAATAAAAGAAAATATTTGAAAATGCAGCATTTCTTGAAATCATAATACTTCCAATTACCGCCAATTCTGCTGTTGGCTCCCAATATCCATGAATGGCCCCATTCTAGATTTTTTTTTTTTTTTTTTTTGGCCTTCAAATGCTTTGTGATCACGGGAGCCATTCACTTTCAGAGGCATGACCAAACCATAAAGACAACTGAATTGCGTAAACATCCTATTCACTTTAATGGTTCATTTTCAAGATCTAATATTTCAAGCAATTTGTGGAATAAGTAGGGATACTTCATAAAGATCACGTCTTCAGAAAAAAGGGGTTTGGAAGCGATCAAAATCTGCTCATAAAAGCATTCAAGTGAAGTACTACACCTCTTCATTTGGAGGAACATAACCATTGAGCTTTGCCGCACTGAAGAATTCCGGATGACTCACATCAATATCTTCATGGCTGCAGATGAAAAATTAAATCTAAGCGAAAATTCCTTGATAAGAATGATGCATTGCAGCAGTCGAAACTCCAAAATAATGCATATGTAGATAAAATTGCACTTTCTTTTTTTCAACAAAGTAAAAAAGAAAAGGTTTTTGAAAGTTGAATCAGTCAAATTATATAATTGTATAAGGACCTGGATCCTTCCTGTAAAATATTTTATGTTTCCACCGTATTGCAACACCATTACTTTGACTTCGTGACACTTATTTTGAAGGTGCAACACCTTTAGATCAAGTTTGCAATAACCCATATTGAGCTCGCAACACCCTTGTTTCGAAGATGCAACACCTTCGAAGTAACAGTGTTGCAACCCTAAAATAAGGGGGTGTTGTGGACTTGATACTAGAGGTGTTGTGCCTTCGAAATAAGAGTGTTACCAACTTTAGTAGTAATAGCGTTGCACTGCAATGGAAAGTACTGTATACTGGAGAGGATCTATGTTCGATTGCATCAAGTTCAACTAAAATCACAAATATGTAAATTACTTCCATAACAATAGATTTCACCATATTGGGCCAGATTACGTTTTTGAATAATGGCAGTATGTCCCTTCCTCAAAAAAGATGAGCATGATGGAAGAGAAGTAACTTTCTAGCTAAAGCTTGGTTATAGTGATCCATATGAGATCAAAGTTCAACTATATTGGAAGCCTCATAAATGTTAAATCTGCAATGATTTTGGACACTAGCAACGCTTGTCCCACCACCACAAAACGCTCTACCTGAGGAAGGAGAGAAAATGTGGTGAAAGCGGTTATGGTGAGTCCTCCCGAATTGAATGACAATATATACCCAAGAGGAAGGGCAAAGACATCGTTGACTCTTCACCTTCTTCCAAGGGTAAAGGTGATGTGATCACTGTTAGCTCTAACATGTTTGAAGTCTTAATTCCTGAGCTTCTATGGAGGAGACTAGTACATTTCCCAAGGAAGGGAACAGCTCTCAACATGTTATGTATGTGTTGGGTTTGGCCCCCTGAAGCAATACCAAATCTGAGGAAAATCATTAAGAATGAAAATAGGAATATGGGAAGTGCTCCACAAGAGAGAAACATAAGGCATACCTTTAGACTCAAAGAGAAAAAATAAAATCTTTAGTAAGCCTAAAAATCCTAGAAGAATGGGAAGGATGGTTATAACCCTCCTTAGCTTTTGGAGTTGTTAAGATTTCTTAGTCACCTATTCCTCTCATGTTGTTAGAGGTTTTAGGGTTTTAGCATGGTATTTTATCCTCTCAAGATGTAAGAGGTCTTATGGGTTTGCCTATCCTCTCTGGTTGTGAGAGGTTATTCTTGCCTTGGGCCTGCATTGGATTTTGTTGAATATTTTTTTCGTAATGAAACTAATCCTTATATGCGAAAAAAATATATATGTTTGCCACTCTAGTCTAACTGAAGACGAACTTGAATTAGAGCTCAATTGCTCAATGCAAAGGATTTCAACCAACAGCAGAATTTCTTACAAGAGGCACTTCAACAATGAAGCCAATGCTGTGCAGCTGTAATATTTAACTTTTAAATAGTACTCTGGAAAAAAGAAAGTCAAAATGATCATAGAAAGAAAACGTAATGTAAAAATTTTAGTAGTAGTACAAGTCGATAGAAATAATGGAAATTTACAATGTCAAAGAACACTTCATATGAAAATTTTGGCCATCAATCAACTGAATTCAGATCCAATAACTTATTCAAACCACTGTCAACGATTTAAATTATTAATAATTTTTTTTTCTTTTTGATAAGTAATAATATTCAATGAAGAGTGCTCTAAAGGAGAGTGCATCCCATATATAGTTGCACAAAACCCAAAAACATCTAAGACCAAGCTATCCAAAAAACACATGAGATCATTCACACATGTACAATGCTTAAAAAAGAATGATTGAAGTTCAGCTTGTATGAGTGAAAATAAATTAAAACATACAAACAAAACAAGAAAGCAAGCATCTGAAAGGAAATAGAACCAAGTTAGAAAAGAAGAAGAAGAACAAAAGAATGTTACCTTACATTAAGATCGCCACACCAAATAAGGGGCTTATCTGAAGACCGCAAAACAAATTCTAAAATCCTTTTATCCCATTTTCGTCTCCTTTGAAATGAGTTTTCTTCTTCTTTCCAACCATTATTTGGCACATATGTATTTAATACACGCAATGACTCAAATTCAGCCAAAATAACCCGGCCATCTTGTTCATGCTTTGAAGCTAACAAAACAAACTCTTATGAGTTAATTGCACCATTTGCTTCACATCGATAGGAATAAAATAGTATGAAGGAATAGACATCCAAGTTCAAATGTTCACAGAATTTCTCCATGCATATAGAATTAACCACTGCAACAGATAAAATATAGAACCAGATATGTTGCTAGAAGCAATTTGAAAAAAAAATATAATAATAATGAAATTTGCAAAAGCATATTGAAGTTTTCTTTCTGTCACTAGTTGATCATATTATTAGATGGGTCCAACATGAAGTTGTCCTGCCATTCCATGTTCACAGATTAAAAGCCACAAATTGAGCAAATTGCAACCTTGCAAATTACAAGACCAGAAACTTTGAGTTTCTTCCAGTCATTCTTGTCTACTCCTTAAAATATATATGTCCTGTTGTGAGAGAAGACATTGACAGAAGATTGTTTTATATCTATATGTGTGTGTGTGTAATTCCATTGCCTCAAGGCCTTAAGCCTTGTAGGTTTGGCTGTAGTACTAATACTTGTCTGCTTTAATGAGATTCTTATGGCATAATGGCACATTGACAACACCAACAAATTGAAAGTTTATAGCACTTAATGGAATGAGTTACCAGTCTTTTATTCAATATATTCCTTTAAGTGGATAAAAAGTATTCAAGGCGTCTGAAGTTATATAACTTTATTGTCTTTCCAAGTACTGAAAATCCTATATGTCATTGTTAGAGTTATGCACTGAATGGCATGTTCTACTAATAAGATGCCAGTGGTTAGAATGTGTTTCATATCCATGTTTCTCACAGACAATGCTGACAGGTTCTATTGTTGGACTAGTGACCAACCATTTCAACAGTTCAAAATCCTTTCAAGATCATATCTTATCGTACTAGCTCAAAGATTAATCGCCCTGCCAAAGAAGGAAAATTAAACTTACTGGTATGTGAAATATTCATTTGACAGAATTTATTTCACAAAGAAAATCCCAGATCTATCTGGATTATCTAGTAGATAGGATTGCGGATTGCAGGTTTTATGATATTATACAACCACATTCAACAATCAATCTTTATCCAATTTTGTAATCAACGAGATGGCTGTTGGCCAGTACCAATTTAGTTTTCGTTGGGGCAAGAAACAAAGATTTCATATTACTCAACTCAAGAACTTGTAAAGAACATAAATAGATTATCGTTCAAAGATGAATTACATATGCAGTTTCCAACACCTTGCAGGTTGGTGTATGTTAAAATCGCAAGGATTCCAAATTTTTTTAGACATATGATGTTGACCAGTGACTGATATAAGAGGGGCTGGCAGGGCCATGCCCCCACTAACTTCAAGAACCTTTTTGGATTTCTATCCTCCAATAAAAGGTTCTTCCCTGAATAAGAGGCCTGCTGCCTATTCCCCCCAACAATGTTGCTTTATTTGAAGTTTGAACATGGCCCTAATCTCTCTTTTTAACTGGAATATGGCTCTAGCTTTGGGGACCCACATTGTGTTCTATTCAGTAGGAAGGAAATTAGCAGGTAAGTTTGTTCTAACAGCAAATGTTTAGGATGGCTCAATTGTATTTGTGTAGTAACAAATATAAATTAAATATTCTCAATATAAAATTATGCTATTTTTCACAAAGCTTATTTAACCAGGCCTTCAAAATCATTCCTACTTTCTCTTTCTTTTCAAAATTACAAGGGAAACATCAACTCTTGATCCCATATTTTAAGTCCTTGACAATTATAATATATCAATTGAAGTCTCTTACAAAATAATTGGTCATTGCTAGAATGAAATTGGAAAATCCAAAATAATCCAATCATCGATCCTATACCACCGTAATATATATATATATATATATATATATATATATATATAAATACATACATTTGCGACATGGGAAACAAACAAAGGAAAGCAAGAAAACATGACTATAGCTTAGAGATTTCTACAACTAGTCCCTGGATAATAAATTGGTGATTTCATAAGGGGACTGCTTGAAAATAATACTTCCTGGGGGGTTGTAGAAAAGGTTCTGCACTTTTATATTTTTACTCAATCCAATTATCCGGCAATACAACAGGGGCTAGCCCTCACCCTTATCAATACAACCCAACAACTACACAGAGATTGTACCAGCTAGACTAACTGGCACTTTCACCCACGTTTAAATGTAAGTGATTTAAATTTGTATCTAAAAGTGAATGTCAAAAGAAGAATCAGTTGTTGAAGACCGACCAATTCAACGGCCATTCTTTGGCCACAATTTAACTTTTTAATTCTTCTGCAAATAATTTGATAAAAGTTTTAGCGGTAATATAAATGTGTATGCTAGTACATAAGATGTTTCCCCAATACCTCTCTTGTGGCCCTCCTTACCAATAAGAATATGATGACATATTGATTAGTGACTACAATAGAGTCATGCATTGACAATTGCAATTTGGTAATAGGACAACAGTTTCACTTCCATAAAAAAATATAATAATAAAAATAAATAAATAATAATAATAATAAAGGTAAATTACAGTGACGCCCCCTATGGTTTGCCCTATTGACAGGGATACAACTTAGTCCATTTTTTAACAATGACGCCCCCTATCAGTTGTTGGATCCCAAAAAAGAACGAAATTTCTAGTTTGCCCTTCAATAAAATATTGATTTTTGAGGTAAAATATCAAAACATTTAAATGAAGGAATTGCCCTTGTAGCATTAGTAACCACATCTGTGGTTTTTGGCGCCAGATGAAGACAGTTGTCTTTACTCACACCTAACCTTTCATCTCTCCCGTTCTCTAGAATTCTCTATCTCTGCAATAGACTCCCTAACCTTTCATCTTTCTCTCTAACATTACGACATGCAATATACAGTCTCTCTCTCTTGGGTAAAAGTGGCATGAAACCCTAGCTTCTCTAACCTTTCATCTCTCTAACTTCTGTAAGTGTTTTTCTTAACCGATCTTCACGATTAATGTTGTATCCCAGTGTGACTCTCAAGTTTTTATGAAGAAAAGCTAACTTTGGTGGTTGAATGTGAGCAGATCAAAGGGTTTTTGGAGAACTGTTGTGTTTGTTCGCCTACTTTGTGAGTAACCGATCGCCATCACTCAGTGTAACCTTTCATCTCTCTAACCATCTGATTGCATGTGGGTTTTTGTGTTTGTTGCATGTGATATGAACTTATTCAGCTTGCATGCATATTAGATGTATAATTGCCTTCATTGCATGTTAGGTTTGCAAAATTAGGGTCAATTTATGATCTGTCATACCACCATTACAATTAGTTATGGGTTTATAAACAGGGTTTTCATGAAATTTGTTGCATTACATGCAATGAAGAAGAAAACCCCAAATGATGAAACCCCCGAACAGAAAACTCTAATTGGAACAAATTTCAGTATATAAACCCAATTTCATGAAAACCCCATATATAAAAACCTAACTAATTGTAACGGTGGTATGACAGATCATAAATTGACCCAAAATGGACCCTAATTTTGCAAACCTAACATGCAATAAAGGCAAATATACATCCAATATGCATGCAAGCCGAATAAGTTCATATCACATGCAACAACCACAAAAAGCCACATGCAATCAGAAGGTTAGAGAGAGATGAAAGGTTACATAGATAGATGACGATCGGTTACTTACAGAGTAAGCGAACAAACACAACAGTCCTCCAAAAGACCCCTTGATCTGATCACATCAAACCACCAAAGTTAATGTTTCTTCATGCAAACTTGAGAATCACACTGAGATACAACATGAGTCGTGAAGATCGGTTAAGAAAAAACACTTGTAGAAGTTAGAGAGGTGAAAGGCTAGAGAAGCTAGGGTTCCATTTGCAAAAACTAGGGTTTCATGTCGCTTTTACCACACACACACATACACACACACGCACACACACACAGAGACTATATATTGCATGTCGTAATGTTAGAAAGAGAGAAAGATGAAAGAGATAGATGCACAGTTAGAGAATTCTAGAGAATGGGAGAGATAGAGAGATGAAATGTTATGTGAGAGTGAGGACAACTGTCTTCATCTGGCCCCAAAAACCATAGATGTGGTTAATAATACTACAAGGGCAATTCCGTCATCTAAATGTTCTGATATTTTACATCAAAAATCAATATTTTTTCGAAGGGCAAGGTAGACATTTCATTCTTTTTTGGCTCTGTTTGGATCTAACAACTGACGGAGGGTGCGATTGTCAAAAATTGGGCTAAGTTGTATCTGGCTGTCAACAAGGCAAACCACGGGCGTGGTGTTGTAATTTACCCTAACTATTACTTAAAGTTAGGTCTGTACCTAGTTTGCTCCTCTCAACAGCCTCAAATAAAGGGGACCAATACTAGGTAACAACCTTTAGTTTCAAATTACAAATGTCGAGAATAAAGCTCACTAAAGATAGAAAACAAAATTGTGTGCTACACAGAGAGAGAGAGCTGCCCCTATTTATGTGTGGCACGTAAAGAATAAAGACAAAATAATTATCTAGATCAATATTCAGGTAGACAAATTGCAATGTTAGTTTAGAATGAGTCTCAAATGTAACTGTGATTGGTTAAACTGCATCAAAGAGAAAACTTTTAGAAACTATAAAAATTGGGTACCAAATTACCTGATCGATCAAGCGAGAAAGAGACCTTTTTTGGATGGAAACACTTTTTTATAAACAATGCAGTCCCTGCATATTTTGAATCTGAAAGAGACCACCAAACATTATAACTTTTGAATGGTGGACTTGAAATGGCACGCATCAAAATCTGCATATTTCAGAAAACAATATTAGTATGATATCGTGTTAGAGACATCGAACATATGTAACTTTCATGCACAAGGCTATTTGAAATTTTCTTCTGCAAAACCTATCTATCAAGCATATAACTAGTTCATTCAACGTTAAGAAGAATATATATATATATATATATATATATATAATAAAAATTGAGGCTATTTTTTAAAAAACTATCAACATTTCCTCTTGTTTACTATATTTAATTATGTTCCTTCCCATGAAACTCCACCAGCACAAAATTATTTAGTCATTCATTTTAGTATCCTGTCAAAAGATCAATTTACCTTTTTGTAGTGCAAACAATTCTAGTCCAAGAAGACAAGCAACTTTTGAAGTCTTTAAGTCTTTTAAATTTTTATTCTAATTATACACTGTTCAGCTTATTTTGGTTTTGTCACGAAATTACCAAAGGCGGAGATTAGTAGGATTAGAACTTAATGTCGGCAAATTCATAACAAAAGCCGTAGTCTATATTTATAATTTAGCTTTTAATTATAATTTCAAAAGTTAGTTCAGTTAATTATTTATGGTGGTACCTATATCAAAGAGCAAAATCATAATTTGAAGATACATCAAAAGGCAAAATGGTAAAATCACCTTTTGAATAACTAACTCACCACTAGGATTCAAAATCATGCATTCTCATTTTAGGGCACAATGCATACACATTTTGATTCATGAAAAAGATGTTCCTGAATGCATGAAGTTGTTTTTGGAATAAACATATTGAAACAAGAAAACTTTTACAATAAACAGTAAGCCTCGATCAATGTGTCAATCAATCAAGAATTTCCAATAACAATATTTAAGTCCATAATAGCTCAATCGATCGAACATTGGACAGTTGAACTGTGCAACGAATAGTTTTTGGAAACTTCTCTAAGTCAGATTCCTAAAAGGTTTAGATTTCCTATTCTAATTATAACTAAGAAACCCTAATTTCTTTGAACTCATAGAACTATATAAAGGCTTTTAGACTCTCATAAAAATTTACAGATACCGAGAAATCTCTACACACTATTGAGGGCATACTAAGAGAGATCATATGGAGAGTACATTTTTGTTTTCATCATCAAGCATGTTGCATTAGATGGTGAGTCATTATTCAAAGTGTTGATGTAAGTATTTCTACAAAAAAAAAAACACAACCTGGACAACTAGTGGCTAAGACTGAATCACTAGTGCAAGAAACACATTTTGTGAGAAGCGAATTATGTTCGTAAGCGGATTGTGCACATAGATACTCATGGAGTCTTCGGTTGATCCATCTGTGTCAAGGAGGTAACTAGGAGTTCTAGGATTTGGAGACTACTAACTTAGTTGTAGCCTCTTCACATAGTGGATTCAGTTTTCCTAGACTAGGTCCTGTGGTTTATTCCTATTGGGGTTTTCCACGTAAAAATCGTGTGTTTTTACGTAATGGCATTATTTATTTATTTATGTACTCTGTATTTAACTAATTCATATTGCTGCATTAAAATATAATTGCAATACAATTGTAGAGAATCAATATTGCACAATCTGAAATTCTCAATTGGTAGGGGTAATAGTTTTAGTTTGTTCTATGACCCTTGGTTTAAAGGATTGTCTCTACAGCAAAAGTTTGGGTTGAGGAACTTGTTACAACCTGCAGGTCTCCACTATTCAGATACTATCCCTGTTCTAAGGACTGGTGCTGGTTGGAATGTGCCACCATGCTGGCCTGAGGAAGTTAGAGAGTTCTTTCAATATCCTACTCTGATGTGGATGATATGATTCAATGGAAACATGGTCAGATCTCTTTTAAGACCATGTGGACTGTGTGCAGCGAAATGAGTGATCCGGTTCCATGGAGTAAGCTCGTGTGTAATTCTTGTAGACCAAGAGTGGTTTTGCAAGCTGCCCAATATTGAACAATTCTTTTCCATCATTCTTCAACCTCAGGAAAAGAGGATTTAATGGCCCTGCAACCTGTCATAAACTGTTTCTCTGGTGTGGATTCACGAGATCAATTGTTTTGGTGCTGTCCCTATGCTGCTTCGGTGTGGAGTTGGTTGGCTCAAACATGTCACTGGTCTCCTGTTCTCACTTGTGGACATTTTTCTGAAGCTGTTCTCTGATTTGTCACTGAATCAACTGGGCAGTCTGTCATATGCAGACTGGTGAGATGTATTTTCACAGCCACCCTTTGGCGTATATGGTGTGAGAGAAATAGAAGTAGATGCTGGTGGAGTCCATCCTCCTCATCATCTAGCTATGGAAGCCTGCTTTGAAGCCCTAACAGCAATGGGTTTATCCCTTGCTGACCTCGACATACTTTTCTGATCTCCTAGTGTGCAATACTTTGTTAGGGGCAAATATAGTTCCCTGTTTTGGATCCTTTGATTCTTATTCTTGTTTGTTGTTGGGGTATGCCTCATCACCCAGTTTTCTCTTGAGTTTATTGTCTTTTTTTTTTCTTTCGTCTCTTTGGTGTTCTGTTTCTAGATCACCTCGTTTCCTTTTGTACTTTAATGTTTCATTTTGTAGAAAAAAAATTAAACCCATTCAGGAAAATATATATATATATATATATATTGTTAGAATGTATATAGGATGTTGGGCCATTATGTAATTACCCATAGTAGTTAGGGTTAGTGTGTAATTAAGCAAT
>JAOTQH010140004.1:0-15414 GCA_025631255.1 Cornus kousa
AAAAAACCCCTAAACTATTGAATTGGTGCATTTTAAGGACAGAAGTGACATCTCCGGACAACTGCCCTTATCAGAAGTGTTAAAAGACAGTTTTGCCCTCAACTAAAACTACGTCGTTCTAGTCTTATTTTACATTTATAAAGTTTACTCAATGGACGGAGATTGCAATCTAAACAACGTCTCACACGTCGACACCTCAGCAACCCTATCAACAATTCTCATCTCTTCTTAAGCCAACCACCTCACCTCTGTCCATTCACATTTGCGCCAGACAAAACACTACTGAGACCAACACTCTGAAACCCTAGACCAACACTCACTGAGACGAAACATGAACCCAAGTTTCTTGGTTACATGATTAATAAGATTGTGCATGACCGACATTCAGGAAGAGAGAAATAGGCATACCAGATTAATTGTGTTACCTCTTACTTCATTTCGTCTAAAAAAGAGTCTGAAGCAGATATGGCATAAATAATGATTTTCATTTTCTTTTGCTTTGTAATTACCATTTCTCCATGCTTCTTTCCACGTTTAATTTTAGAATTATAGATAGAGGAATCATTGCTTGGTGTAAAAGCTTGGACTGTTGAGTGTGAGTACACGGGTTGAAGATTGTGAAACTGGGTCTCCTGATATTTGAGCCCCCTTGTGTAATATATATATATATATATATATAGGTATTCACGGTTCTTGTTAAATTTGGGTTTATGAATATGGGTTGAACTATTATATATGTGTGTGTGTGTGTGTGTGTGTGTATATTGGTTTATAGTTTGCACACACTCACTAGTTGTGGAGGAGAGGAAGTGTGTGTGTGGGTGTGTGTGTTTTAGAGAGAGAGAGAGAGAGTTGGAGGGGTACTGTAACACTGCGTACTACTGGTTGTCTGCAACAATCCGTATATATAGAGATGGATGATAAGAGGATAGAAATAGAGAAGAGAGTGAAGAGGAGAACTGATTTCCGGAGTTAGGATTAAGGATTTGGGAATTTTGGGGGAATAGAAATAGGGCGTGTTTGGCCTTTAAATGTAATAAAGGGGCACTATGGTCTTTTTGTATTATAAGGGTTGAATGGTCTTTTAATTAAAATATAGTTATCACATGACAGGCACGTGCAATTTAACGGTCAAAAATGTTCTGCCGGTGGCCGGACTGGGTAAATTGCCACCAAATCCCTAAGTTTAGGGGGGTAAAATGATGCCACTTGGTACTTTAAGGGGTTTATTTGCTCATAGGGGCCATAGTTGACGGGTTTATTGCACTTAATCCTAAACTTTATTTTCCAACTTCAAATAAACTCCTTAATTTTCTAACCAGTTTGCATGCAACAGTTCAAGAAATTCTTATCACCTTGGGCTTCAATCTCACTCTTCATCGGAACAACTTCATTCCCAATTTTATATTTATCCACAACAGGAGTGCTGATATGATAACTTATAATTTCTCCCTTCATTGAAGTATTTAACTACTCAATTTTATCAATTTCCGTACTCGGCCTGTGTTTCTTTACACAACCGATCTGAAGCCCTTATAAAGGAGGGTTGTGTTAGGTAGTTTGATAGCCAACATAAAACGTTATCATGAACAAAGATAGATGTTCGGTAAGACTAGAAAGGATAGAATTAGAAATGATCACATTCGAGAGATGGTTGGAATAGCACCACATTGGAGATAAAATGAGAAAATCAGTTAAAGTTTGTTTAAACATGTGTAATGAAGACCTTTAAGTGCGCCGGTTAAGAAGAGTGACATAATACACATTTAGGGTAATACTAGGGGAAGAGGAAGACCAAAGTTAACACGGGTAGAGTTAGTAAGAAAGGACACGATAGCATGTGATAAAAAAGATTGAGGCTAGGGCCTTAAATAGAACGGAATGGGAACCTAGGATTTATGTAGCCGAACCCAAGTTGTTGGGAAAAAGGGTTGGTGGTTGTTGTAATTTTATCAGCTTTCACCTCTTATTCAACAATTTCTTCTTCTCAACTTCTTTTACATTTTTATTGTTTCCAATAACTTTTCTCTCCACTTCATTCTTCTCCAATTTTTTCAATATCTTTTCAACATCTTTCTTTACCAGTTCCTTTTCATTCAAAATTTCAAGTTCAAATTTTGAATCGTTGAAGTTCTTCAACTTTATTTGATAGTACTCGTCTCCATCTTCCACAAATTTCTCTTCAAGACTTTCAGTCTTCTTTTTAAACTCATCTTCCTCGAAGCATTGTAATCAATAATTTATAAATTTATATAGCCTTCAAACATTGTATACCACTACCACTACCAACATGACTTTTCTACAACTCCCATGACTTCTGGCTTTTCATACAAACTTCCACTAATACAATAATACGCCTACTGATATGAGAAATGCATTCATGAAAATAAATCTAGTTTATTTTCCAACAGTTCGATGCAGCATTTCAATGAGCTATGCAAGGATCATGTCATTGTTTCATCTTTTTGTGGGTAAGTGTTGTAATTTGACTTGAACTAAAGTAGACACTTGAAATTAGTTCAGGCTAGATTTTTTGGACAATTTTAGAAGTTCAAAGACTATATTAAACACGGTTTTAGATTCTGATGTTGAGTTAAACTTTTTGAGTTTGATCAGGCCAGGAATATAGAGAGATCTAGGTGATTTTTCACTGAAATTTTAACAACTGGGAACTGAGGGAGATCACCGATTTGATGGCCTTACTGTACAGCCAAGAGGTGGAGGGAGAGAGCAGTGATAGGATGGTGTGGGAGGGAAACTCAAGTGGGGTTTTTGAGGTAAGGTCATTTTATCGGAGTCTTATGGAGGAGGGTATTCATTCGCCCTTTCCTTGGAAAGCTGTTTGGAAAACTTCAGCTCCAATTAAGGTGTCTTTCTTCACATGGACGGCGTCTCTTGGAAGTATTCTCACTATGGACAACCTAAGGAGAAGACGCCAAATTGCAGTTAACAGATGCTATATGTGCAAGAAAGAAGAGGAATCTGTTAATCATCTGTTACTGCATTGCCCTATAGCATGGGATATCTGGTCTATGTTTCTGGCGGTGTATGGGGTGAATTGAATTATTTCAAAAGACATAAAAGGGATGATTGAAACGTGGAGAGGGCGGCAAGTGTTTAGAAGAGTTAGAGACGCGTGGAGATCTACTCCACTTTGTGTATGGTGGGGGTTGTGGCGCGAAAGAAATTCGAGAGCTTTTGAAGGAGTAGAGTCCCCTATTTGGGTACTCAAATCGAATTTACACTCCCTTTATTTTTGGGTAAACGGAAAATGCTGCTCCTCTACTGTAACTCTTTTAGAGTTTGTAGAAAACTTGCATTTGTAGAGGAATCTACGGTGCCCGTTACTTTATGTTTGTAAAGGGTTCGCTCCCCTTTTCTAGAGCCTTTTTTTAATGAAATTTCTGTCTTATCAAAAAAAATAGATAGGTCTATGGCTGTGTTACATGCTTGTGGATTGTAGAGTATGTGTTTTAGTACTTTAATGGAATTAAACTATGAAGAATGTGTCAATATACTTGGCAATTCTCTCATAATTGTCTAACATGCTCCCAGGGACTGGATTATGCATTGATGACGGGTGGAGATGTTGCACCACTGGGCGCACAGGCTATTACCAAGATACACCAATTGTTTGATTGGGGCAAGAAGTCCAAGAAGGGTTTATTGCTATTCATTGATGAAGCAGACGCATTTTTGTGCGAGTAAGTGTTGTTTTGCCCATTATTTGATTTCCAACAATGTCTGTGTCATATGTGGTATGGAAATACAGTCCATGGCATGATGCAATGAAAATTAGATACTTGCCTCTCATCAGTAGTATAAGCCTGTGACAACTATATTGAACCAATGAGCATTTAATCAGAATATACACCACCATGGTCCATCTCGATAATTCAATGAAGTGCTCAACTTCCCTGAATGTCTCTTTCCTGTGTGGCTAAGAATACTGTTGGTTGACTAACTTATCTGCAACAACTTGCTGGTTTTTTGACATTGTACTTGATTAGTCTGGGCAATAGACTTCACACTTCTCTCATATTAAGGGAGTAAATACAATTTTGGTTCCCTGACTGACAAAGGGGCATTTGCACATACAGTATAATCAGAACTTCCTTTTTTCTTTATGGCTTTTGAAGGTTTGAATTATTTTCGCTTTGGAATCATATCAAAAAAGAAAAAAATGTCAAAATTTGTGATAATGAAAATTAAGTCGGTCCCTTGAGAACAATTCTATCCTTCGAACACACACTCCCATTTCTGTGAGAAGAGAATATACTCATTTCAAATGTTGGATAAATATGAATCTTTGATATCTCACCATAAGTATCTGATCATCCCCTTAACTATGTATCATCACTGAGAACTGTTTTCGTTTTCTATCTCATTTTGACTAATTCATGGAGGAAACTAAATGTGAGGTTGGATTTGTTGATTTCATTTTTCAGACGGAACAAAACCTATATGAGTGAAGCTCAAAGGAGTGCGCTCAATGCTCTCCTTTTCCGCACGGGTGACCAGTCTAAGGACATAGTCCTCGCTCTTGCTACTAATCGTCCTGGAGATCTTGATTCTGCTGTTGCAGATCGTATTGATGAAGCCCTGGAATTCCCTTTGCCTGGTGAAGACGAACGATTCAAGCTGTTAAAACTCTATTTGGACAAGTACATAGCCCAGGCTGGGGCAAGAAAGCCAGGTTTATTCTCAAAGTTTTTCCAGAAACAACAGCAGAAGATTGAGATAAAGGGATTGACTGAGGATATTCTGAAGGAAGCTGCAGCTAAGACGGGAGGATTTTCAGGAAGAGAGGTAGCAAAGCTGATGGCAAGTGTTCAGGCTGCTGTCTATGGGAGTGAAGACTGTGTGCTTGATCCAAACTTATTCCGTGAAGTGGTAGATTATAAAGTCGCAGAGCATCAACAGAGGAGGAAATTGGCTGATGCTGACGGAGGTCTTCCTTGATGAAGGATTAAATCTAATAGTAAAAATATTGGCAGGTTTAAATTATCTTTTGGTTAAGAGCGAGCAGGTGAGTATCTGCTTTTCTACATGCCACTGTCGGCATATATTATTTGGGTGACATGTTATCATCGTTTTCCCCATCAACGGGAATTTTTGAATTTTTTGTTTTAGGTTTCATTGAATCCCAATTCTGATGAAATTATGAAGTATCCATAGATTTTTTTTATTTTTTTTTTATTTATTTTTTTTTTAAATCCTTTCCCCGCGGATTTTTCCTGCAGTTGGTATGATGATCATGTGGTAGTGCTAAAGAGTATGGGACAATCTGGGTGTGGGTTTGGGGTGGAATATAAAAAAACCCCGGAATTACAACTTGACTGGAATGACCATGAATGAAGGAATGATTAGGAATGAAGGAATGAAGAGGCCTTGGTTTTGGCTCTTGTTTCAGGAGGATCCTATACATGCTTTCTTACTTGGAATTTCCTTTTTCTTTGAAGTATAATAATAAAAAGTATTATTATTTTCCATTTTCTTTGAGGTAGAATTATTTTTATTTTTCTCCGGGCAAACTTTTATCAAACCAAAACAGAGGGCTTAGACAGGGATGCCCTCCAGCAATAAAAGGGAAAAACGAAGGAGATAGAGGGCATCCATGTCTAAGCCCTCTGGTGTGGAAATATTCAGCTGGTGACCCATTAACTATGACCGAGAACCATATGCTGAAGCCAAACACTCTCTCTAAACCAGCCAATCCTTTTAGGGCTAAACCGAAAATGCTGAAACAGTTTGAAAAAAAAAAAATGACTTAGAAACATAGTTATAAGCTTTTTTTCAAATCAATTTTCAGTGAAAATTTTTCACATATCATAGCAGCTTTCCATCAATAGGGTCTTTTCACTATGTGAATTTGCCAGAAATCTCTCTGCTTTAACCATTGATGGCACCCATGGCTCACAGCCTTTCCACACGGCCAAAATCCAACCACCATTGTTCTCAGTCCACAGTAATTCACATCTGGCTCACTCGGGAGAAATTATTACATTGTGTGACGGGTTGTGATTGGTCGGAATTACGTACTTTTGAACCATGTAATAATTTCACCTCACTGAGAGCACGTTAGTATATCTGAGCTACCTATGCCAGTATCTATAACTTCTCCATCATGATCTACGTATGTGAGAGCACGTCACTGTCTATAATCTCTCTCCATGCGATATTAATAAATTTACGTGGACCCACCTATAAAAGAGCACCTCAGTGTCTATATACATAATTTCTCCTCACACTAGTGTGTTTAAAGACCTATGAGTTCCAATCATCCTTCACTCTCTAGCTGTTTGACCTGCTGAAGCTTTATGTTTTTTAGCACGAACAAAGGATTGCCATTAATTTGAATTCCCCAGGCTTGTTAATTTGACAATATCAATCATTCCCTCCTGAGAACACAAACTTTCAAGAATTTTAAAGGTTTTAGGTAGTAAGCAATATATTGGAGACAAAATCCAAAAATGCAACAACAGCCATTGTATCAAAGGTATATTTATAGGACGTACGTCTTTTAATTCATACCAATTTTTTTTTTTTTTAATTATCTTGGCATACCATTTTTTTTTTTTTTAATGACAATTAAATCGATATAAGATTATTGCTTAACCTTGTAAAATATTTGACAAAATTCATAACTACTTGGTTGACTACTTAATTAATTGCATTGAGTGATTGTAGTGGAAAAGGATTTTTTTTGACAACATATGTTCAATGTTTTTGTTATAATAGTTTGGTTAATGCATACACACGCGAAAGGATTTATGAACATTTGTTATTTGATATATTGAAAATTCAACAGTCCACACACGCTCAAGTGCACACATACCCTCTCTGTAATTCTCTCACTTCCCCCTCTCTCTATCTAATTTTCTGGTAAATACAAATTAATATTAAGTAAAATCATTTTTTTGGCAGCCCATAGGTTAATCTCTCTACTTTTTCTCTCGGCTAAATCCTCACTTAGGGCTCGGATGAGCCCAAGCTAATTGTATCTTTTGTCTTTAATTTTTGGGGACTTCTAAGCTGGCCCAAAATATTTTGAGGTAATATATATATGTGTGTTAATGGCTTTAGGATGTCACCTTTTTTCTTTTTTCTTTTTTAACTAATCAGATACTTATCCTAATTATGTTATAGGAATGTGAACTTGACTTTTGGAAATGAAATGAAGTGATCTTATACAATGTAGTAATAGTTCATAGTCTTCTCTTGTTGCACAAAGTACATTTGTGTGTTCACTCTTTGAACTACGTAAAAGAAACTATGTAACACACATGTTTTGATCTTCTTCTTAAAGTGAACACACAAATGCGTATATATATAACAACTCTTTAGGAGTCGCTAGCTCAAAGAATGTCATGGAAGTCATCGACATTGAAACCATCAAGATAATGGTCATGTGACCGCCAAGAATCTACTGAGACACTAGACTTAACCACAAGTTTCCGGAGGGGAGTTTTGGTCAATCCTTCCAAGATTGAGACCGTTTTGAATTGGGAAAGTCCAAAGAATGTGTTCGAGATTTAGAGTTTTCTAGGCTTAGCGGGATATTATCGGACATTTGCGAAGAATTTTTCTCGCCTAGCCGCACAAGCTTTCGAGTCGTCTTCTCCAACTCTAGAAAATACCAAGGTACCTATTATGTCACTAGACCTTTTTAAGATATAAAGATTGAATCTTTGAAATAAAATGAGAGTTTTTAGTTAAACTAATTTGAGTAGCCTCTTTGATCGCTGGCGTCATCCTCTAAGGTCCGTCCTTGAATGGCCAAGCCAACACAATAGGCATTGTGATGCGTAGAGCTTTGCTCAGAGAAATAGAAGGAACACACAAAATCTGAGAAAATATTCTACATCTCTGAAAAATGAGATTAGTTGCCAACTGTGACTTTTTATTTTTATTTTTTCCTTTTCAAATGAACCGAACTAGTTCATTCAAAGCAACTCCAGTAGAATGCTATTTGGGCTGTTATTTTCAAAATATAGCACGTGGGTTTAAAATAAGTTTTCCAATGCATGCCAAATGGGTTGCCAAAATATAACTTTGTCAAATATTGTATCAACTATAACACAACATATAGCTATTACCAAATCTGTTATTGCTCTCTTCCTTCTTTCTTTTCTCTCGCATGGGCTGCCAATTTGGTGTTGTGCTTGGGTATATATATATGACATTTGTGCTTGTATACATATATATATATATGTGTATATATATGTCTATTGTGCTTGTGTGTGTGTGTGTATATATGTATATATATATATATGTCTATTGTGCTTGTGTGTGTGTGTATATATATATATGTCAATTTTTTTATTTTTTTATTTTTAATAAGGCAAATAAGCTAAATAAAATACATATACTCAAAAAAAAAAATTGTTGTTGAAAATTGTGGTTGGGAATGGTAGTTGAAAAATAATGGTGGTTGAGTAAAAAAATAACATTTTGGATGAAATGCACTATTAGAGCAGAATTGCTAAAATATAACATTTTGATAGTATAACTTTTCTCAAAATATAGATTTGGTATGCAAAAATGACATTTTGCATTGGAGATGGTCTCGGGCATAGTGAGTAGGTTGGTTGGTTGTTTTTTTTTTTTTTTTTTTTTTTTTTTTTTTTTTGGTGGTGTCCGAAAGATAACATAGTGAGTAGTTGGTGGGTAATATGGGTATGGTAGTGATGGGTATGTGTATGTTTCTTTTCAAATGTATTGAAGTGATCGATATTATGTTTTGTTCTTGTTTTTGTTCTATAAATTTAGTGCCTTTCTTTTGTGGAAATCTACCTCCATTTTCTTCACTTACTAGATTTCAGTTTATGCTTTTTCCATGAGTTAATTGGATCCTTTTGGTAGTTGGCGTTGTGTTATTGCATCAACTAACTGATTGTAACAAAATTCTGAAAATTGGGTTAGCATGTAAAAATAGTCTTTAATATTTCAAAAAATAGGAAATTAATTTCAAAAAAAGTATATAAGACATTGTTATATTAAAACTGCTATTTTTTAAACTGAGTCTTCAAAAACAATTTTTAGAGGAGTTTTGTATAAGTTTTTGATTTTCAGTTCTCAAGTTCTCAATTTTTAATTGGGATTTGAACTTCAAACACAACCCAAAGAGGATGGCATTAAAGTATTTGACAACACTATATATATATACACACACACACACGCACAATCAAACTATGACAATCTTGACTAGACCATTTGCGCATATAGCAAACAAGTCTTTTTACTAGCTATTAGGCTATGTTTGGTGTGAGTGAATGGAATCAACTAAAGTGAGAATGGAATGCTTTTGTTTTCATTTTTTAGTTTGGTAATTAACTTTAAAGTTAGAATAATGATTTTTGCCCATTATCCTAAAATGGTAATTCCCACTAATTCATTCCACTTTCCAACTAAAGGAATGACCATTTCATTCTCTCTTTAAAAATAATAATAATAAATAAATGAATAAAAAAAATATTTGATGAAATGTGGCTACACACACGTGGGTGTGGGTGCGCGCGTGTGTGATGGAATGAGAAATTGAGAATAGAATGACCATTCTCATTCCCATGTTTGGTTGAACAAAAAAATATTATATTTTTGTAAAACATATATATATTTTTGTAAAACATGAGAATGAGAATGGTCATTCTATTCTAATTCTATTCTCTTTCCATTTTCTAACTCATTCCATTCTCACTTAATTTCATTCAACCATACCAAACTAGCAATGGGTTTTTTTAAAATGTTTTGGGTTTTAATAAGCCTCTATTTGATCTTGGTAATGGGCCCAGTACATTAACCCATATACATATATATATATATACACACACACACACTGGATCTAATTTAAATAGGTTATATTTATTAATATAGATGACATATTGAAAAAAAAAAATTATATTTTTTTATATTATAATAAATTATATTATTATTTAATTGACCTTACCATGTTGGTGTTCTATTTTTTTTTGAAATCGTGTCCTTGTTTGAGAAAGCAATGTTGCCATTTCCCTTGTCAAAAATATCAAATGCAGAAAAATAGTGTGCAATTGTCATGTCTATCATCTATGCACCATTCTGTAGATTTTTCTAGTTCTGAAAATGTAAGACATTCCTCGAATAAATGATCAACAGTCTGGGCATAAAGGTGATGTACCATACGCAACGAATAGAATCCGAACAGTGTTGAAGTCATAAAAATCCTTATTTTGCTGATGACAGACACACAATATTCGAAGAAGAAACATTCGGTACTTCGCCAGTAAGCATCATCTCCCATGGACATAATATGGTGGATGGATATCCTGGCAGAAAATATCGTTAAAACCCTAGTGATGATGATCTTGAACATAGCGTAAGCCACAGTACTTGCACACAGCCGGCTCCTTCAGGTCAAGGCATATAAACTCAATTGGATGCCCCAGCGCGGGATCGTTGTCTGCAACCACAATTTTATACCATGTCAAAACAAATACAAAAAATGAAAATACCAGAAAATCATTAATGTTATGTTTGCGAGCACCGAATTGGTGCGCCTTGGATTTCGGATTGGATGAAGTTTAGTCCAAATTTTGTACTACTGAAATCTCACACTAAATTTTCTCTGGTCCCAAATCCAAGGTGCCAATTCGATGCCGTCAAACATAACATAACTCTTTTGTAAATAGACTTGGAGTACATGATCCAGGAACTTTTCCACAAAGAACTGTTTTGAGAGAGACAGAGAGAGAGACAATTTGGAATACAACTAACCTCCTTCACAAGCAACGATCCTGCCTTCAACCTTGATGGGTGGAACTTCATTGATCAACTCCATAGGAGATTTCTTACTCGTATCCTATCAAATAATTGCAACAAGTATCGTCAACATGTTCTGACAATAAATATCCCCCCAATAAAAAGGGAAAAAGGAACAATTTACATGAATCTCTCTCTCTATATATACATACATTATTGAGTAAAATGCCCTTTTAGAAAATTTTCAAAGTGAATGAAACAAGAATTTGACCTTGTAAATTAACTATGAAGGACAAAAAGTTGAAAGATTTTATTTCTTTGGAGGATGCAACAGAGAAAATGTTTCCTATTTCTGGATTTTATTTCTTTCGAGAATGCAACTGAGTAAAATGCTTCATTCTTACATGTGGGAATATGAACACCTTTAAGTAGTAGCTGTATCACCATAAAAGAACCAGAACTTATGTTCAGATTATGATACATGTCAAACCCTCAAAAGCAGTTCGGTCGGCAAGACATCCTTGTCAAAAAAAAATTTGGAATCATGAACATGGAAGAGTCTTAAGGCCCCTTTCTTGGTCTGATTCAATCATTAGCACCCGTGTGATAAAGAATGGTAGTCATCTTTAAGGCAAGAAAAGTAGTAAAGGCTTTAATAAAGAGGCTGTCTTAAAATAATGATCAAAACTCATCATCTAGAAAGTAAAGGAAAATGTGAGGTTATTGAACTAAGGCCTAAATGACCACATTTTAAATCTGGGTAAGGGTCAATTCGTGATGTCGATCCATCATCAAAAAGTCCTAAAAAGTATTACCACCCTTCTCAAAGCAAAAGGGATAATAACATTCTATGCCCTTACATGTGGAAACATTAACTTAATAGGTTACGGTATGAGACCCACCTGGATGTAGGATGAATTATCCGTCTCTTCTGGTTAGGTAAACAACACGTGCACAACTCACACACAGCCCCACGTGGAGCTTTGAACTGGTTCACCGTCCCTTTCAGAAGAGACCTCATACCAACAGCTTGGTGGTAGGATGAACCATATCTCTTCGAGCTCATACCAGTATACCACGGGGACCAGGATGAACCTTACCTCCTCTTTTTCTTTTTCTTTTTTCCTTTTTTCTTTGTGCAATAAGATAACTCACCCAAACCAAAAAAAAAAAAAACAAAGAGCCTTCCTTTCATTCTAATCCATTAATATACATCACTACTCAAGCACAAAAATAATGACAATAAAGCAAATAGGGAGTAAAAGAAACCAGCACCAAAATAATACACATTCAATCGGTATAGCATCTTCTTGAAAAGGGTTAAGAACTCAAGCATATAAATCACCTCGAGCATGTCCCACCCACATCTCTCTCCCTCTCTCTCTCTTAACTACTCCCTCCATCCCATATTAGTTGTCCATTATAGAGAGTATAACTTTTTAAGGGGACATGCAATTATTGCACTGTCCTCTTTTTTTTTTTTTAGGTAAAAATATATTAACAGAGGCACTCAGAGAGGAGCGAACCCTTAACAAAGCAAACAAAATACGCAAAATGCGCCATTACAATGATAAGTTCTCAACAAAATCCAAAAAGCTATCCGATAGGCAAATTTTCCCATTAACCCAAGAATAAAGAGAATGCAAAATATTCGCCTTAATAACCCACACCGGTAACTCCTTTTCCTCAAAAGATCTCCTATTCCGCTCGTGCCACAGCCGCCACCAAATACAAATAGGTGCAACCCTCCATGCCTTCCTAACCCAACTGCCAATTGGTCTCCCTCTCCAAGCCTCTAACATATCCATTGTATTACTTGATACCACCCAGTCTACCCCAAAAACATTCAGGACCAAACTCCAAACATCCGCTACCACTTTACAGTGCAACAAGAGGTGATTAACCGATTCGCCTACCTTCTTACACATGCAACACCAATTAACTCTTATTCCACTATCCTCTTTTAAAACCAAGTCATCCTTTTAAGTTTAAATATGTGTATTATTAAGCTGAGAAATTTTTGTAAAAGTTAAATGGTAATTGTGGAAAGATAGCCTTTAGTTTGTTTTGAAAAGATAATGGGACAACTAATATGGGACATCCCTAAAAAGAAAGGTGGACTACTAATATGGGGCAAATGAAGTATATTTCAAGTAACGGGTATCAAAAGTCATGTTCTCCATTTACTTGTACAAAGAATTGGATATGATTCTTTGACAATCAAAACTTCTAATAAGCATGGACACAAATGCAAGACATTGACACAACACGATGCAGACACAGTGACATGACAAATCCTAAGAAATTAAGACAAAAATAGCAGATATATACCTATATAATATGGAAAATTTAAAATACCACAAGTTAAGTCCCATACATTTCAAATACGACTATATCCAAAAAGAATGAATGTATAAAGCCACCTTAACAAAATGTATTACAAATACGACAATTTTACACTAATAATTTTGTGTTTGTGACAATTTCACACTAATTATTTCATATTTGACAAATTCCTATATATTTTAGGTCCAAATTACCCCTCACCAATAATTTAAATTATCTCTTCCTCGAAACCATAAACCACCACTACCATTAGGCATCATCCTCTCCGACGAAGAACCGCCACCACCCACCAGTCCCCCACCGTCAACCACCCAAGAAATAAAAAAAAACCACCCATGTAAGCCGAACAGCGTCACAACCACCATGGCCAAAGACACGACATTCCGGCAACCCAACTTCATTTTTTTTATTTTTTTTTTGATGAGTAAAAATAATATTAAAAAGACGTTCAAAAGGGGAACACGTCCCAATTACAAGAGTGGAACTAGGACTAAGGCCCCAAAGAATCCAAGAAAGTAATTAAATCATCAAAAGAAGAAAAGCTCCTCTTCACATAGTTGAAAAGAGAGCAAAGAATGTAAAGCCGGCGACCCAACTTCATGAACCACCACCACCCACCATAACCCAAATCGACCCCTCCCAAATGCCATAATAACAGTAAACAAAAACAAAATCCGTGAAATTACTCAAAATATTCTCCAATTAGGAAGCTTAATGACCAAAAAAGCATTTGAATTCAGACCCATCTCATTGAATTTCACTAAAAAAAGACACTCCAATCAAAGAAAAACACCACGACCCCAATCCTTGACTTCTCAAAATTGGAGGGCGATGGGTTTTGTTTTTAGGGTTTGTTGTTGGTGTTGTTGAGGAGGGATATGGGCGTTTGAATCTAAGGTGAGATTGAAGTGGGTGTCCATGGAGAATGATGGGTTGGGTTCTTTGGATCTGTATTGGTCCCAATTTCATCAACTGAGTCGAGTTTCCACGAGTTAACTCACTCACTACTCGTCCACAACTCGTGATCTCCTCTTTCCATGTATGTATCCTTCAAGAAAGAAGATCGCCACAGAAAGGTGAACGAAAAAAGGCCGTCGAGTCAAAGTCCGCCACGTTCCTCCTTCCTTCTTCCCTTCTTCAGCCGCCGCCACCACTATCAGGCTACATGTCAACACCAACGCTGGTGATAGCGGTGGTGGTGGTTCACTTGTATTTCTGTGTGTATGTTTGTATATATAAATACAGAAAGATATAGAGGGGGTTGAGAGACAGAGGATGTGGATGGAAGTCAAAAAGTAATTGAGGGTAATTTGGATCAAAAGAATATTTTTACCTACTTGGTAATTATTTTTGTTTATTAGCTCGTTTACCCATATACTATTTGGATACAGTCGTATTTGAAATGTATGGAACTTAACTTGTCGTATTTTAAATTTTCCCTATATAATATTAGGCTAAGGGGTGTGGTTAGGGTTTGTTTGGGTTTTGCAGTACTTTCGATGGTTTAATTTGGATCTTGATGGATATTGAATGAATAGTGAACACTGAACAATAGGATTAGGGTCTGGTTTGACTTGGTTTCAAGGGATTTTCCAAATGCTGATGGTGGCTAGGTTTAGTCTTCAGTTGTGAAAGAAGCAATGTAGTCATTCTAATGGTTATAAAGAAAGTTAAGGGTTTGGCTCATCAAGCATCAACTAGAGAATACATTAAAATAAGGTTAGCGAATTTTTGTCATATATCTTGAGCTAACACAAAAGATGACAAAAAATCAAAAATACTTTTGTAGAGTTCATAAATTAAAATAAGGTTAGGTAACTTTTACTTATTCTGCATTAATATTGGTAGCTCTAACATGTGTTATTATGACTTTCTAGATTCCATTAGGCAATCAACTTATGTTACATAACAGCATGTGACAAAAAAAAAATTACACCCTCACGAATTTAAGCATACACAAGCCAAGTTGAGCATGCACAAGTCAAGCAACGGGTTACTCAATTGGCTAGTTTACCAAATGACATAATGCAGGCTCAGGCTTAGCTCAATAGTCCTGCCAAACAAGTTAAAGCAAGATTTAGCTAAGTCAAGCTTGAGAAGAGCTCAAGTTTTCTTCTTGTTTGAGCCAATTGTGAGGAACGGTTGGGGGAAAAATATGTACTAGAATATTACTTGCATTCTCATTTATAGGCGTACTCCATTTAGAGGACATTAGATTATTCAAATAGCAATTGCTAAATTATAAACCTATTCAGTCAGCGATTCTTCTTGTTCTTAAGTAAGAGAATTCTTTATGAGCTTTATGCTTTGTTTGGTAAGAGGGAAATA
>JAOTQH010140110.1:0-15413 GCA_025631255.1 Cornus kousa
AAATTAATTACTTCGCATACATAGTTGATCAAACTTTTCTTTTCTTTTCTTTATTTTTTTTTTTTATTATTATTTTTTTTTGGTACATATGAAATATTATGTATAAAGGGTATTGGATTTGAAAATTAGCCAACATTTCAACATTTGGGAAATATCAAATATCAAACCGACCTGCTTAGTTGTATCACAAAACACATGTTCAATCATTAACTGTGGCTCACATGTGAATCCAATATGATTAACATTATCAACAAATACAATCAAAACTCAAAAGTACTCTTCTTTGATCGTCTTAATTAAGAAAGCCCCGTGTGAAAAATCTAACAGAATATGAGATTCATCCTCTGCTAAGCCCAACCATGGACATAAATATTTATATCACTCGTGTACTTGAACATGTACATCCATGTTATTAATGTAAGGAAAAAAAATGAACGTATCATGTATCATAACAATATACAGTATATACATACACATACTTATTACATATAAATGGTGTTAATGATCCATATTTACTATCTAATGAAGTCAAACTTTTATAGTTTCGAAAAAATGAAATTGACCAAAATGCTGACGTGGATATAAAAAAAAATATTATTTATCCTCACCTACTACTTTTTGTGCATTAGGTAGTCCTTAATTAAGAAAGCCCCATGTGAAAAATCTAACAGAATCTGAAATTCATCTTCTGCGAAGGCCAACCATGGACATAACAATATACATTGTGTGTGTATATATGAGTGTAGATGGGCCAAGTGATGTTAAAAGGAATCTGATAGAATATCTAATTTAGATAATGGGAAGAAGCATATGTCATTGTAACCCGGGGTATAATATTAATTTCCATCAACAAATGGGACCAAGTTCAGCCCACACCATATAAAAATAAATAAAGGGAAATTTGGATGAACATAATAATCTAGTCTAATAACTAGTTTTACTCCTTTTTTGGTTCAACAAATCAACATTATCTAACTGAAATTGTGATATACGGAGTAATTAATTTTATTTAAAAGAATACTCAATCATTGGAATTTAATTAATCTTAATGTATTAGTTAAACTAAATTAAACTATAACTCAAGTCATGATAGCAACTCACAAATCCCAAGGACATTTAAGTCTTCCACTATATTTGAATTAAAAAGTTCCAAATTGCAGAGAACTTTAAAAGCAATTATAAAGAACCATTATTTACCCACAAAAAAAAAAAAAAAAAAAAATCTTAATAACATATTCATTGTGCCTACAAATGACATTCCTTCAAATAATAATTAATTAAATAATTAAAAATCCAACTCGACTTAACAAATCTTTTTCGGTATTCAGTTGGAGTTTACCAGAATCCTATGATATTTTATGGATTAATGATCCTACATTAAAGCAACATTCCTGTAACTCAAACTTAAACTATATGAAAACCATTTTAAATTTAAAAAAAAAAAAAAAAAACAATGATAATGGATCACGACAGACGAGCAAAGCAGCCATTGCTTCCATCTATGAGGGTTCCTGTCACATTAGATGTGAAGAACCCAACTTCCAAATTGTTACAGTAAACTTCCACGAACTTTTGCCTGCTCAGCCAGTCGCCGGCCTCGAATTTAGCCCAAACCATCATTTTCACTTTCAAATTCACCGCCCTTTTGCTCCGAAACTCCCTAGACATGCCAATGGCCGTCTTTCGCTTTATCGGACAATTATCACTCGAATTTGTTCCTAACTCGATACTCATCCCGTTTTGACTCATCTTCTTCATGCTCACATAATGATTCCAAGTCTTCTCGGCTAGTTTGTTCCTGTCGTGCGAAACAGATATCTTGAAATCGTCCAGCGTCAAATCTATCCTCCTGTTTGGGTTTCTCACCGTGAATTTGATTCCGAAATCGGCGGTGAGTTGTGAGTCGGTGAGGGTGAAGTTCGACACAGAGAGCGAGTCGACTCGGAAAATGGGGACCCGGGGCTGAAGCATTAGCCAGGCGATCATGCTAACGGAAATGATCAACGCAAACAATAAAAATAGCGCCAGTATCAGGCGGCGGACACGAGTAATATTGTTATTAGTTTGTTGGGTTTGTTGAATGGCATAAGCTGAAGGGTTTGAAGTTGTTTGGTCGCCGGGATAAGACGATTGGTAGATTGGTTGTGGAGCTCGAGGAAGGTATGGTGTTGCCATTTAGTGTGTGTGTGTGTGTGTGTGTCTATTCTACTTGATTTTCACCTGAGATGATGGAGTAACTTGTGTATTTGTGTAGAGAGATAAAGAGAAGGCTGGTTATGGTTTTGGATGAGCGAGAACAGAGGGGGAAGATGACTTGGCTTATATATTAGAAGCATGGAGCGCGTCAAATATGGCTTTTCACCTGCTAAAAGAATCCTCACCAAGAAAAGGAAGAGAGAGTAGCATTTTATGGAAAGGACAACCCCGTGTTCTAGGAAACTGGATAAATTCACACACACACACATATATATATATATATTTATAGAGAGAGAGAATTGAGTAGCCAATTGTGTAGTAGCAACTGATCATATTAGTCTGATAGAGCGCGTGGAAGCAAATTAAGCAGTGTTTTCCTGGAAAGAGTATCAGCCGAGTCTCTACGGTGCCCCGAAAGGTTGAGGAACGTAACGCGCGTCACGCGTTCCACTGCCAAAATTTTGAATCACGTGTGCCGCAGGAATAACGCAGAAATGTCCTAAATATACAAACTGTACAAGAGTCATGTTCACATTACGATCCGTCCATTTAAATTCAACATTGCAACACTTAATTTAATAGCTAATGTTACAGTATTGTTGTATTCTCAATATCAATGTTGCATGAGTGCAGCATGTGATACTACCAACTAATTAACAATTGTAATGCAAATATATTTTGGTCCATCCACTCAATAATCCTACTTCCTTTCTTCTCAATCCCTCTAGCTGAAGAAAATATCTGTGAGTAAATAGGACATTATACCTATTTCTCACAAGAATTTATCGATTGATTTATAACGTGATAATAAAACTAACATGGCATCGGAGTTGCATTGAATATATTTATTCTACCTAATATGATTATAAGAATATGATTCTTATTCCGGTTCAGGCATCACGAACTATGAAGAGGTGTTTTCGGTTCGGATTTCTTTCTTGGACCAACCTAACAGTATTACCGACCAAGACCAGACTTGAAAGGTTGAATGTGTACTGGGAGTAATTGGTCATGGTCAATGGGTGGCAGTACCCTTCAATGTCCCAAAAAAATGGAGAGAGAGAGGAAAAACAAAAGAATGCAAAAAAAAAAAAAAAAAGCAAAACAACACCAGATGAACTCAAAACATTGTTTTTCCCAGAAGGAATATGTATTACATGTTGCAAAATTAAACAAAAGATAATCAAACACACACAAGAACACGTTGATTTTGCTTGGTTTATCCAAAATTAAGCTTAAATTCAAGAGTTGCAGGAATTTTCACTATGATAATAAAAAACAGCAGCGGATACAGAGAGTTTAGAATGAATAAATACTGTCGCACTAGAGCTACAATAACAAGTGCATAAATTACCAAAATACTCTCCAAAAAATTTGAATCCGCATAGTTGGACTTGGTGTACAGTACTTATCAGACTCCACACTATCCATCATTACATACATTTAATACATTGAGCCATTGATTTTTAATAATGTATATGTATTACAAGGGATTACAGAGCAGTGATTTTTAATACTGTATATGTAATTTAATCCAACTTCGACACTTTTCTCCTCCTTTTTTTTCCCCTTGGCGTGTGATTAGAGGGTGTTAAGTGAAGTGACAAGAAGTAAATATGTTACATCATATGTCGAAATCCAAATATGCTGGCACTGTCACATGACAAGAGCATATGTGAAGTTACGGTCACTTGTAACGAATAATTACTAGTTACAAATAACAAATAGTTACAAATAATCCCATAAGAAGTGACAATAATAACTTATTTTATTGGTACAATTAATATGTACAACATACTGCATTGAAAGAATTACAAAAATAAAGTAGTAAAATAAAAAATAAATAAAAAAAGTGCTTGATTGTTCATTTTTAAAATTCAAATGGAGCTTGAATGGGTGGAAAACGTGACAAAAAGATGGGAACTAGTGTGGTAATATCAATAAACAACAAATTGGAGAAAACATACCAGCAGAATATGATGATTTATGAACTCCGTCCGCAGTCCTCGAGCATCATTCCTTTAAGACTCTTTGCCAACCAAATAGCTGTCTCCCTTGGAGAGACCTTATCTTTCCCGAAAGGCCTCAAAACAATTGCAAGCTCTTCTAATTTATTTTGCTGAAGCAAGTCCGCCGACATCTCTAACAGTCCTTCAAGTGCCTCTGCCCTCTGCCTAAAAGATTTGACATCCAAAATTTCCTTTGCTGGTGTTTCCTCTTCCGTCACCGGAGAGCTAGGCTTTACTGGTTCAGGGCATTCAGGTTTTTGAATTGAAGAGGGGGAATCCCTTACATCCATTTCCATAATTCCTGGAACATCTGAAACATTTGATTTTATAGTCATGGTGTCGGAGCTACTAGATGATTTCAGAGCTGCTGGAGTTGTTAAGTTCTTTATATCCAACTCGTTACTAACCACATTTATGAGATTCCCAACATCCATATTCCTTTCCATAGTTTCTTTCACTGGCTGCTCATTCCCAACTCGGAAACTACTGTGCCGAATCACATGTATGACATCATCAAATGCTGGAGGAAGATGTGAAGCAGCTGGATTTTCAATTATTGAATTATGTGAAACAGTTCCTTTGTCGGGCACAAAATTCTTTTGGCTAGATGAGATCGGAAGGCTAGGGGAAATAGTGTCTGCTACGGATGATAGAAGTTCCCTTACAGTGAACTTGTCGTCCCCAATGGATGTAGAAGTGACATTCAAGTGGGGCACTACATTTTGCTCACTAATGGACCTTCTTGAAGGGGTATCATCTTTACAAACAAATATTTCTTCAGTACTTGGGATTGGGATCTCCTGAGGTACACTCAAACAATCAGTCTCACAACCAGCAGAAATGTTCTGAAGATCTAGGTGAGCCTTAGAATTCTCTGAGCACAGTACAGATTTCTTGTCGCATCCACTGCATTCCCTTGAAACATTTCCAGACATCTCAGTTTGCAACGGGGAAGCAAATAAGAAGCTGGTTGGATGTGATTCTGAGCTTTCAGTTTGAGCAACTTCCTCATTAAAGGGTAGTACATGTTCTCTCGAGTTAATAAAGGGAGCTGTTGCATAATCAGAAAGCTCAAATTCTTGAATTGACAATGAAGATGACGTAGAGTTTCTGCTATCCGGTTGCATTCCTTTGCAAGCTCCCACTACAGCCCTTTCAGATTCCTGCATAGGCTCCCTTGACACATGTGTAACACAACCATTGGCCACTGCATGAGTCTTTCCAGAATTTTCAATTGTCTCACTTGGTCTGATCTGCACAGTATTGCTCCTGGTATTTGAGGTGTCAACCCCCATATGCTTCATCCTATCTGTTTGCATTCCTTTGCAAGCTCCCACTACAGCCTTTTGAGACTCCTGCATAATGTCCCTTGGAACATGTGTAACACAAGCATCAGCCACTGTGTGAGTCTTTCCAGAATCTTGAATTGTCTCTTTTGGTCCTACCATCACGGTATTGCTTTTGGTATTTGTGGCGTCAACCCTCAATTGCTTCATGCTATCCGTGTGGATTCCTTTGGCAGCTCCAACTACATCCTTTTGAGACTCCTGCATAATCTCCCTTGAAACATGAGTACCACAACCATCGGCATGTGTGTGTGTCTTTTGAGAATCTTGAATTGTCTCACTCGGTCCTATCTTCACAGTATTGCTCTTGGCATTTGGGATGTCAAGCCCCATTTGCTTAATCCGTCCTGGAACAGATGAACGTCTGACCAGATTAGGAGGGGTTCTTTGTCTTGTTCTTGTAGAAAGTCCATCTTCATCAACATGCCTCACGGGACTGGGAGTACGCATCCCATCATATCTAGGTTTAGTCTTCGGAGAGGAGTCAGTAAAAGGTAACTGCAAAGATAGTCAGCAATATAAATGACAATTCAGCAAGATACTAATCAAAACAGAAAACATTGAACTGTAAAACCTGATGCTTCAAAGAAGGCATTCCCTGAATCCGTTTGGCAGAATCAGAGCTGGACTTTGCTGGTGAAGCTTTTGGTGCATCTGCATTAGCCTTGGAACCAGGAGTAACTGAACTTGGTTTGGGTACTTTAGGCCATACTTCTGTAGTAGTCCTCTGAATCCCTGCAGCTCCAGGCTTTGTACGATTGCCTCTCAATGGGGAACTATTTTCTCTAACTTTCCCTTCTTTCAGAGCCATCATAATGTTTTTTATAGTTTTTGGTTCTTTAGCTTCACAATTGGATCTATGTTCACCATGAAAGGGTTTGATCACCTCTAATTCATCAATTTCAGGAGTCAACATGTTGGCACCCCTTTGTTCATCAATTGGCAGGAGGTGATAACAGCCAACCTCATCATCAGCTGAAGCAAAATCTGTTTCTGTGCCTTTGTTGTCACAATTGTACACCATGGATGGGATGTTTTTCTCGCCAGAAATGGAACTCTCTCTATCACTGCAAGAACTGTTACTGCTTCGGCTTTCAGCAGTATTCTTCCGAGTGTCAAGAGCACTAGAAAGAGGCTTCTCTGGAGTAGAGGCTGTAGGAGGGTTAAAGGATGAGCGGTACTGGTCAACATAAGGTTGCAGATACGGATGCTTCAAAATCTCAGACGCCTAGCCAAAAATTGATTTCAGATAATCAAGATGATGTCCTGATTGAAGAATAACTATGTTCAAACTGAAACAGAAATTCTGGAAAGGCTTACACTAGGCCGATGTTCAGGGTTCTTTCTTAGCATGCCCTTTATTAGTGTTTTCCTGTGGGTGGAATGTATAAAAGATCCAGTATTAATCTATTACCTAATCAAACAATAGCATACTGATACAATTATAACAGAAAAGAAAAATAGAAGGAAATGGAAATAAAAATATTTAAGTTTCTATAAAATATTGATTTAGAAGTTCTATTATCTTTGTATTTGATACTTATCCATCCACCAAAAGACGATTTCATAATAAGAAGCAATTAGGACAATCTATTTTCAGAAGTTCTATAACCCAAATTGACAAGGATTTCTCTCTCTTATAAAGATGTCGAATGCCCGTTATATAATGTATCCTCTTCCCTTTCTTGTACTTCTTTAGCCACAAGCTAGTTACTTGTTTAACAGACTGCCGAGTTTCAAGTCCACAACGAAAGAACTTTTAGGGTCCAAGTGAATGAGCACAAACTAGACAATTGCCAAGCCATCAGGCCCATCACCACCCACCTAGGATCTAATGCAAGCGACTGGGAGCATGCTAGGCAAAGCAATATTAGGCATTAACCAGATGAAATGTTATGATGTGAGAACACTTGCATTCAAGAAGATGATCATGTAATATTAATAGACAGGAACAATATGCTTAAGACCAATTCCGCAACCTATTGACTTACAAGGAGGGGGAGTAACAGGAAGGCAAAGGACCAATGGAGGAACGGTTTATCTTGCTTATCAATCCTGCCATATCCTGAGACAAAATTTATAATCCAAAATAAATAAATAAATGGAAACATTGAAGAAAAAAATTAGATGCACTTAAAAACAGCAAAGAATTCAAATAATGGAAGCCAACATTCAGAAACTTAATTTGAGAAAGCTTTATAGAGACAATAAGATTATAACTCATCAATAAGCTATGCTACAGTTCAGTATACTAGAAAAATGCAAAACAGTTGCAGCATCTAAAGCAAGTTGTGTCCTCGAATGCAAATCATAAACTTACTCAACATAGATGCATGTACACAGAAAATGAATGTAACGACCCTCACTCTAGCCAGACACAATATTGTCCGCTTTTGGCTCCTCTGGACCAGAGACTTCCCAGGGGGTCATCCATCCTAATACTTCTCCAGGTTAAGCATGCTCAACTCCGGAGTTCTGGTAGGTTCACGGCCATCACGGCTTTAAAATGCGTTATGTCATAGAAGGGTGTTGAATCTACATATAGCACTTGCCCCAGGCGATGTGGGATTGTGCACCTGTAGCTCGCCCAATGTGATAGCTTACTAGTGCCACCTGCACACGCTCACACACGCCCGCCCACAAGGTCACCACAATGAATGTTTCGTCTGTCTTAAATGCATGAGATTATATGTTTTCCTAAACTATATGATTGTGCAAGAACTTTTTTGCATATTCACAGTCACCGCAAATGAGAATTTTCTGCACATAAAATCAACCTGATATTCCTATAGTTTTGCTGACAATCTCTCTCCACTCTGAGCCATACTAATCATCAGAAATCAGAATTTCCTCCTCATCCATTCTTTATTGGATTTTAGGGGTTCTATCATCAACACATCCAGGGAAGCGAGATTAATGGTCTTCCCCTGAGCATGCCGAAGAGAATAGCAGTAAAGAATGTTCCACAGATTAGCATTTATCTCTAGCAAAGGTTATAACATCGAAATGAGACCGGAAGAAGTAAAGTAATAAGGTAAAGGGAAGGTAACATAGTTTTTCCTAATGATTTTTGGGTTATGCTACTTCATCTGCCTTGCGAACTGTGATTAACAGGAAAACAGTTTCCTCATAAACTAGTCTTATATCTATAAAATCTAGAACGATGTCCACGGCTCTAAGTTGATCAACGCCCTTTTAGTTACGGCTCTCTAGAATGATGTACACGGTTCTAAGTTGATTGACTACTTTTAGGTTATGTCTCTCTTAGTCCCAACTTGATGGAAAGCCATCTCTAAGAAAGATTAAGTAGAACTACAAAGGACATAAAAGATCAGGGGACTTCCAAAATTTGGAGAGCTTTTCTCTTGTATAAACAACACAAGGGGAGCTAGGGTACAACTTGAACAAAATGAATCAAGAGAATGCAAAATATTTCATTTATAGATGAAAAAGGAATTGATTACAAAATATAGGATTCACGTTTCTGCAGTAGTTGAAACTTAATTTGGGAACTCATGGCAAACAAATCAGCACGAACCAAAATCAAGTCTGACCGATGGACAGAATTGGCACCGAAATTTGCATATCCTATTCCAGCAGGAACCTATTCCTAGTAAGTTACATCAGCTAGCAATATGATTAATATGGAAATCTTCCACAAGGAAAGAAGAGTCTTCTTAAAAAAATACTTTGTTATTTAGATTCTATCTCCAAACAAGCATTTGAACTTGGCATGTAAGGTTTATCCTATCTGATTTGTGCCAAGCACTTTAACACTGTCTATAATGTAGGCAGGTCATCTTTAAATTGTCAATGGTATAACCAGACTCATGTATGCAATCTCCAGCATTCAAAAGCAATCTTAACCTCTTTGTCACAATTTATCTATCCTACTGACTTAAGAATACGAGTGCCTTTGACTAGTACCACACCGATGCCAAGGTTCTAGTTTTTGCATGAATCCTGCTCGTAAGAAAGTGAAGAACATGATTGTGGGGTGAGATTTTTACTTCTAAAATAATACAAATAAAAATCAAATAAATGAACGGAGACAAATAGAACACAATTGATTATGAAATATAATATATATGTTCTTTATGATCATGTTATTACCTTTCAATGTGTGTGTGTGTGTGTGTGTGTGTATATATATATTCTTTATGATTATGTTATTTCCTTATAACAAGATACAGCCATGTCTAGCAGCATGTCAGAGCAGCCTTCGCATTAACGCTGTGCTCACATAAATGCTGCTCTCTATGCAACTTAGTTTTGAAGAAAAGTACGAAAAGTAAATTTCAGGGATTCAGACTTTTGCACAGTATGTTCATTGATTAGAAATGGTAACTTCAGTGCTTGACATTATGCAGATAATATGTTGTCAGACAGTATCAATAATTCACTATTCTAATATAGGCTTTTGTGATTTTATTTAAATTCAATATCATAGACATGAAATTGAAAAAAGATCTAAAAATAGGAGAAATCTTACAAAAGCTTTGAATGCAGGACGATAAGCAGCCATCTCATAAACACAGCATCCTGGTCAACAAAGAAGTTCATTCAAACACAAAATTGAGCTATGAACGTCAATAATTTACTCTAGAGAAAAGAAGAGGAAGGAAGCAGATACCTAGGGACCAAATGTCTGATTTGAAACCATAAGGAATATCTGCAAGAAGTTCAGGACACATGTAATTAGGAGTTCCAACCACCTGGGAAAAACAAAACAAAATTACTATTAACTCTGCCAATGGAAATGTGTGTAGTACAGTTGTGTCTCTTTGTCTTTAAAAGAATCAAAATATTAGCATAGTGTACAAAGAATAAATAATTTCACATTTGATGGAACAAGCATCTACACACTTTCTATTATATATACACAACAAATCAGGGTTCAACTAATATTCAAAAAAATTCGAGAGTAACTTAGAGAAAACATAACCAAATTACAAGATCATTTGTTCCTTGGAAAATTTGCAAGACCATTTGCATTAATGGGTTTGTGATACTAGTACAAAGTTTGCACTTGTTTACAGAAAATCGGGGTTTATGAAATATGAGCAAAAGATGTAGACTACCACAGGACTGCTTCTGGGTTGGTCAATCAAAACATAATATGAGCAAAAGATGTAGACTACCACAGGACTGCTTCTGGATTGGTCAATCCAAACACTTATGCTGAACATTCTAGAAAATGTTTCCTAGAAGTTTCCTCTAATATTACTTTTACTCATTTGAACTTTAGCCAATTAACTATCAGAAAGGAGTAATTTGAACCCCCGCAGAGTAGCTGAGTTGGCATAAGTTTATGACCATGATCCAGAAGTCTTGTGTTCAAATCCTGTGGTTATCATAAACCTCCTCCCTGGGTTTACCCAATACCCGTGGTTTGGGGTGATTGTGGCTATCCAAGGGAGTAGTCCCGTCCCTGAAGGGGGTCTAGACACCCTCCCTTATTAAAATAAATAAGATAGATAAAAGAGGAGGTTTCAGTGAGATATAATTAGTAATCTCTTAAGAGAAATAATATTTGCAGCAACAATATGACATCCAAACTTTGTGACAAAGATAACAGCCTTATCATATCGTCATAAGAAATAAACACCTGTTATTTAATACCTTCAAACTGTGTATCGATATACACATTAGTGTTTGAGAACACATAATAATTAACGAATCAGATGTTCCCAGCATTAATATAGCTTCAATGACAAGGATATTGCATATTATGGGCAATGAAACATGTACAATAGTGCATTTATCTACAGCAATATTTTGGATTTAGGTACAAAGATGAAGAGATCAACATCCTCATATTGTCATAGTTTCATATTTTGTTGAGGATAATCATTTACTGAACATACTATGCCTTCAAAACAGAATCTTTCATCCCTTAAAATTGCCAAAAATTGAACATAGCAAATATATATACCGAGCACATACCGAAGAAGCCAAGTCATTTGCCTTCAAAGTTTTAGCAAGTCCAAAATCCCCTAGATACAAGTTAGAGTTGAAGGATAAATAAGTAAAAGTTAGTAATGAGACTTGGATCAGTGGAAAAAATCCATTTTAACTTCTGATAAAATAAAATATAAAAAAAAATTAACAAACTCACCAAGACGAATATCTTGATCTTTAGTAAGAAAGATGTTGGAACACTGCCAAGAAGTTGCTAAAGAAGTCAGTCTAAATAATAATAGGAAAACTTTACAACAGACATCTTAAGCAATACTTATTTTCGTACTTTTAGGTCTCGATGTAGAACATAATTTGAATGCAGATATTCAACTGCCAATAGTAGTTGAGCGAACCACTTGCAGAGTTTCTGAGTGATGCACACAAATGTCAGCAATCTCATTTGATCCAAAAACATTGAAATCTAAGATTAACAAGTGAAAATTTAATAGAGAAGCAAAAAATGGAGTAGTTCTTTACATAATACCTCCTCGGGAAAATACTGCCCGTTTGATCTTTTCATCAATTCCGCCCTGTTCAAAGATTATAGATTATAGACCAACAATGCTAATATATATGTGAGAGTGTGTAGTATAATTCATAACATAAAACATTTTAAATTCAAGTTCAGATTTTTTAGAAACTCACATGTCTCCTCCTTCACAATATCCAGTAACAATGCAAACATAGCAGCCCTACAGTGTGACATAGACTATAATTCAGAATAAAAATGGCAGGTATAGAACAAGGTGCCAAATTAAATACTTATGAAATGGCAATTGTAGTAAAAGTGAGAATGAACCTTCTCTACCCATGCTTCCTTAAATTCGACAATATATGGGTGTTGAATTCGTGCAATTAGAGCCATCTGCAATTCAAAATTTCCACCATGTATATAAAATTATACACATTCTCACATCTCTCTCTAGAATACAAATCAAAATAAGTATAAGACAAAGTGTAAAAGCGAATCAAGATCCAACTAAATTGATCTACCTCTTGATGAGCAGATCTCCTGCAACGTTCTGTCTGCCGAGCAAGACGAATCTTTTTTAAGACATACCTGTAATTTGAAAACGATATACATTACAGAATATATATGATGAACTAAGAGTAGCTCAAGTTTAGAGAGAGAAAAATAATCTATTTAGAGAGAGAAAGGGCGTACTTCTTCTTCTCCAATTTGTGATTGACGAGAATTGCAGCTCCAAATGCTCCACGACCAATCTGTTCCATGATCTCGTACTGATCCATCTTGAATACATTAATATTTCGATCCACTATTATCACTATATATATTATATATATCAATCAATCTACTATCACTGCCATTTTCACTGAAAATTAGCAGAACAAAACCATAAAAACTCTCTGCTCATAAATTTACATTTATATATATATATATATATATATACACACACTCATATCTCCACTCTAATAGTATCTTCCAATGTAGTCTTATCCAATTCCATCTCCAAAATGCTCTCGTTCTGCTCTGATTCTATCAGATTCAAACCTTCAGTCAATAAAGCAAGACTTCACTCCGTTCGTTTCGCTCTCTAGAATGAGAAATATTATGAGAGCAATAAATAAACATTTCCCTCAATTTTTGTGGAGAACTAAATTATTTAACTTTGAAGATTTGGTTTAGCAGCTAATCATGGTTAGAAGCGGGTTAATTTACAGCAAATGTCACTTTCTCTCTCCTCATCTTTTAGATAGAGAAAGTTTGTGTGTATTGAAGTGAGATAGGAGGAGAGATCATGGGTATACTTGGTCCTACGGCGACAAGACCAGCTGGTTCGCAAGCTTGTAAGCGGATCTAGACAAATAAATGGTGAATGGTGGAGTCCATCCAATCCTTGCCGTTTGTCATGTGACCTTCAATCTGGACCGTTAAATGAGTGGAATGGAATTCGTTCTTTGACCATCATACATTACGTTTACGTACCCCAATGAGTTGACTGGCAATCAATGATTAGTGTGTATTAATGCACAGTGAGGCAGTCAGTTACTTGGCATGTGCTTTGCATACATTTTGCCTCTTTCTAACGTGCGCCGTGCAGGTGATGTTCATATAAATAACAAGACTATGATCCTCTCCAGGCTCAAATCTAAATATAGTAGTGTTTATGTCACGTTATCAACATTATATCCTCGTCATTTTCAATCTAAATGTCGTTGTTTTTATGTCACATTATCAACTTAAAGTGATCCACTTCATGTTTTAATCTAAATGTAATAGTAGTTTTTATGTGACATTATCAACTTAAAGTAACGTGAGGAGGATATGAAATAAATACTTTTGTCAGATTAATTATAAGACATTTACATTAGAGAATGAAAATGTTTGCATTTAAAAAAAAAAAAAAAAAAAACCCTAAATTGATATAACATCATCAAACAGATATTTTATCAACAATCAATTATATCTCATTCAAATAAATATATAAAATTTATACAATAAAAATGTTTGGTTACACACCACTTGTTAATTAACATTTATTTAGTGATAATATATTAGCAAAATGATACATTGTGACTTATATATATATATATTTCTATACTTGAAAAAAGTTACATTGATTTTTATTTTTTTTAAGTAGACAATTTACACATTGGTAAATTGTTCAGTTATTATTACGTTGATTTTCTCTAAACTTATTCATTGACCCAAAAATGATTTTGAGAATAAAAAGTCAATAATAATTTTATAAATTTAGTCAATATATTTGACAAATCGTCAAATACAAATATCAAATTTCAGAAAGAAAGAAAAAAAAAAAAAAAAAACATTTATAATTATTAGTATTATTATTTTAAATCTGGTATATACTAATGCATATATTATTGAAGTCTTATAAATTAAACTAGTCGTAACTTGTTGGTATTTTTTTTTTGGAGCTAGCAAGAGAGTTAGTAGTTAATAAGAACAGCACAAGGGTATTTGAACCTATGATTCTCCCAGTTGTATATAATAACATGCACTAGATGCCATGTGGCTCTTAACTTGATGCGCCGGAAAGCCACGCTGGTAGGGGCCAAGTCTGTTTCTCTCCGGCACCATTCCAGTGTTCTGGGTCCGACTATTATGCGCAGATGGAATCAAGGAAGACGACACCGACGTAAGGGAGCCAAGTTTCGGCATCGATCACGTGGATACGGACCCACCAGTTTGCTTCGCTAATTTGGAGTTATGGGGGTAATTTAAATAACCTGAAAAGACATTTACGACTACAAATATTGTGAAATTATTGATTTAAGCGATGAAGTGTTGCTTTAAAAAAGTAAGGCCCACGTGTTTACACCAAATGTTGTTGTTTAAAGGATCAATGGCCATATTAGGTTCTCTTTAAGAAAAGTTACAATAAGCTCGACTTCACTGAAGTATCTGTGAGCTCTCTGCTTGTCAATTCACACCTTCCAGTCTTCCGCAATTGGGTAAGTACAGCCAGACCTTCACATTTAGAAAAGGGCAAATAGACGAAAGTTACTCATTTTTTAAAAAAATGACACTTCTTTTTTGAAATTTCATCCAAATAAGGCTTTAAGTTATATAAAAAGACAAAATTACCTCTCCATGTTACAAAATATCACACCTTGCAAAATGACGCTATAGCCCCTAATATATACATACATACACAGAGAGGGAGAAAATGGACTCTGAAAACGTTCTCACCACTGACGAGGGCAGTGGCGGTGTACCCAAAACCTGATAGCCACGGAGAATCGGCATCGAAACGTATGGCAACGAAACGTTTCAAGAACCGGACGAAAGGGGAAGCCCGGTAAAGCCGTAAAATTGGTTGCCGCTACCGTTGTTAATAGCGGCTGCGGTGGAGGAGGGTGGTTGGAGGTTGAGTTTCTTGGAGGTGGGTTGTTGTTCTTGGAACGTTTACCAAAC
>JAOTQH010140220.1:0-15412 GCA_025631255.1 Cornus kousa
ATATATAAATACTATATATTTTTTGAACCGACCATGTTGGGTGGTCGGCCGGGTTAGGTGGTGGTGCTGTGGATTAGTGTTGTGGTTTTGGGTGATGGCAACAATTACATATTTTTAATTCAATTATCTTATATATTACGGACGAGTTTTTTGGACTCATCGAGAAAATGGTTTCTGATATGGTTTTCAAGGTCGCCTTCATGATAAGAGTAAATTGAAAGATAGTATTGGACGATAATATATTATGTCTCGGTATGCTGACTATTTGGACCAATAATATATGCACGCATTATTTTTAATCTGATGAGCATACATGTACTTATTTATTTTTATTTTTATTTTTTATTATGTGTCATCATTGACAAGAAATTTAAACACATACACTTTCCTGCTTTAGAGACTAAAACCTTAACCGTCCACTTTAGGAGGTAAATGAGATACCACTGGACGAATCACTTAGTCACTCACCAAATCAGAAATGGTGATTAATTACTATAACTGAATTGGTAATTAAAATATGATGTGTCTATTTATTATTAGTCCATATCAGTAGTACATTTCACTGGTGAGTACCTAAGTATTATTCAGTAAGTAAAGTTACGTGGGAGGTATAAAAGCCTAACTAATTAAGGGTAAAAGTGTACTTGAAACAAATGAGGTTAGTTTTAATATTTTATTTTTAAATTTAGCTTACTGTTGATATGACTGACAGTACTAATCAACTAATAGAAACGGGTGTCCGGACAAAATTAACGAAACCTAAATGGTGGTTTAAGCTTTTATTTGTCATTGTTTATTTTGGGAGTAATAAATCCAAAAGGTATGAGAGCATTTAACCTAAAAAGTAATAATAACAACTTATCAAAAATAATAATAACAATTTATCAATAATAATACACTAGTAATAATAATAATAATAATAATAATAATAATAATAATAAGAAGAAGAAGAAGAAAGCAAAACAGAGATGATAGGAAGAACAAAGCCCCAGACTAAAGGGCCTCTGGCACAATGTCTTTTTGTCTCCCCTAACTAAGTGAGAAGTGAAGTAAAAAATAAGATAACTATTTTGAAAATAAACTCACACAATTTCTATGTTTTTCTTATTTATTACTTTCTTAACTTAGTAATTGCGAACTATACGCGCATTTGTGATTGGACCATATTAGCGTCATTTGGAATCACCTACTCACCAGTAAGTAGGTAAATTTTTTCCTAATTTAACACAATATTTACCTCCTACTCATTAGTAGAGATTTTCTCCTCCAAGTGAGGTGGCTCAATGAAAGAACATGTATTTTAAAATAAAAAATTGGATTTGATCCGTAAAGAAAGAGTATAATCCATTTAAAAAAAATACAAGGCTACCCCTCTATCTCTCAAACCCACCACCAAATCCTCCTTTTCGCCGCCTCTGCCCATCCCCTCACCGTCGTCAACCCTGGACAATTCATGTTTCTAAATTGGGATTACTCAACAATTCAAACACATAGGAGATTTGAAAGTCAAAAATTATTTCCAAAAATGATGAGATAATTGAAACTGAAATTCTCCCTACCTAAGCTGCAGAACTTGTATATTTTGATTTGTTGCAGAAATATAAAAAATATATATATATATATATGCATATATTTATATATATAAACTAGATAAAGTAAGAATTGAAGAGGGGGCAATGAGAAAAAAGAGATGGAGAGAAGGGAGCAATGGTGGAGAGAGAAAGATTGAGGGGGGTTAGGAAGTGGTGGTTGGAAGTGGTGGAGGAGATGGAGAGTGGGGCTGTAACGACCCATTGCACCACATGGTATGATATTATGCGGGTCACACTGCGGATTTTTTCCTTCCCTTTCCCTCGGGGTGAGGAGGAACCCACTTGAGCTGTTATCCCCTGAGGGTCGGGGGGTCAGCTCGTTATTGTAGGCATTTATGCACGACATAGATGTGATTTGGAATTGACAGGGCCAAATTCAAATATTTTGAAGGAGTCACCACCTATCATCGAGTTTTGGTGTGTTAGGTCACCAATGGTTGGGAAGAAATTAGTTTAAATTTTGGGGCCCTGGATGACTTGTGGTTTGCTTTACCAAATGTTGGATTCGGGGGTTTCTTTACGCTTGGGGAAGGTATTAACACCCCAAGACGCCCATACCAAGTACGGTTACTTATACTTTGTGCTAAATTCCAATTTCATTCATATGATTGTGTGATGGTAAAAAAAGAGGCACATGCATACATTTTCAGTCATTCAGTGGTGGATGGTGGTGGAGATTTGGATAACGAATGTCAATCCCGGTGGAGCAATGACATTGGGGTGATGAGGGGGCATGACTGAACTTAGGGAGTGCCCTAAGTTTCTTACGTATCCCAAGGCGTGAGAATCAAGTCAAAACATTGTTCATAATTGGTAAAATAAAAAAGGGAGTGAGTCAAGATCGACTCTAAGCGAGTTTAAAGACCTCCATCCATGCTGAGAGGGATTGAACCTTGGGTGGTTTAGAGGATGATTTTAAGGCTTGTGCCTACGGAAGCAAGCATAGGTGTGCTTACTGCGATGAGTATTGTGAAGGGTCTCCACATAAAAAGGGATAAGATAAGTATTGTGAAGGGTCTCCCCCCGTGACGATGAGTATTGTGAGGGGTCTCTACCCAAAAGGAGATGATAAGTATTGTGAAAGGTCTCCACCTATGTTGATTTTAGTTGCTAAGATAGACAAGGATACCTTGGTAACCCTGAATGAGTATTATAGGGTTTCCACTCGTGCTGGAACAGAAAGAGAGCGGGGATGTTTTTAAGGTAGACAGAAATATGGGGTATCCCTGAATGAGTATTATAGGGTCTCCACTCGAAATGAGAGGATATGAGCGTTATGGTGCTCATTATTGAGTATTATAGGGTCTCCACTCAAAAAAATTGATAGAAAAGGATTTTTTGGTGATCATAAATGAGTATTATAGGGTCTCCACCCAAAAAGGACGAGGATATGATCGTTTTGGTGTTCATGGTTGAGTATTATAGGGTCTCCACTCAAATGATTGATAGACAAGGACTTTTTGGTATCCCTGGATGAGTATTATAGTGTCTCCACCCAAAAAGGAGAGGATACGAGTTTTATGTTGCTCATGGTTGAGTAGTATAGGGTTTCCACCCAAAAAGATGATGATATAAGCGTTATGGTGCTCATAGTATTATAGGTTTCTAACCAAAAGAATTGATACACAGGGACTTTTTGGTGTCCCCGAATGAGTATTATAGGGTCTCTACTCAAAAGGAGATGATATAAGAGTTATGGTGCTCATGGTTGAGTATTATAGGGTCTCCACCCAAAAGGATTGATAGATAGGGATTTTTTGGTGTCCCTGAATAAATATTATATGGTCTCCACCCAAAAGGATGATTTTGAGAAGTGTTTAGGATTCAAGCAGACCTATTGTAGTCCGCGGTGTGGGTGTCATATAGCTGAGCTATGTTGAGAGGGAATGATTATAGATGAGGTTCATTGGATCCTAATATAAATGTTCACTTATTCAGAGGATGTTTCTGTGGTGACCCAATATTGGCGGGATGTGTGGGCAGGTGTGAGGCACTAGCAGGCTACCATACTAAGCGAGCTAAGCGTGTTTAACCTGAAGTAGTATCAGTATGAGTGACCCCCTGAGAAGTCTCTGGTCCGGGGAAGCCAAAAGTGGATAATATTATGTCTGGCTAGGGTGAGGATTCAGAGTTTGACCCAGCCAGAAGTGTGGCTAACGGGGACGTTGGGCCCCAAAGGGGGGGTGATTGTGGCGACCCAATGTAGGCGAGTGTGCATGGGCAAGTGCGAGGCACTGGTAGGCTACCACACTGGGTGAGTTGCAGGTGCACAATCCTACATCGCCAGATGGGGTAAGTGTTATATATAGATTCAACACCCTTCTATGACACAATGTGTTTTAAAGCCGTGCTGACCATGAACTTACCAGAACTGTAGAGTTAAGCGTGTTTAACCTGGAGTAGTACTAGGATGGATGACCCCCTGGGAAGTATCTGGTCTGGGGGAGCCAAAAGCAAACAATATTGTGTCTAGCTAGGGTAAGGATCGTTATAAATGGTATCAGAGCTTGATTCAGCTGGAAGTGTAGCCAACGAGGACGTTGGGTCCCAAAGAGGGGTGATTGTGGTGACCGAATGTGGGCGGGTGTGCGTGGGTAAGTGCGAGGCACTGACAGGCTACCACTCTGGGCAATCTACAGGTGTACAATTCTATATCGCCTGGGTGTAGATGGGGCAAGTGCTATATGTAGATTCAACACCCTTCTATGAGACAACGTGTTTTAAAGCCTTGCTGACCGTGAACTTACCAGAACTCCAGAGTTAAGCGTGCTTAACTTGGAGTAGTACTAGAATGGGTGACCCCCTGGGAAGTCTCTGGTTTAGGGGAGCCAAAAGCAGACAATATTGTATCTGGCTAGGGTGAAGATCGTTACAGTTTCCAAATTACTGATTGAGATCCCTCAAGCATGCAACCAGGCAGGTTCCTGGGAAGAATAGGTAAGATCATTACAATCGTGCTTAAAGATCTAATCTCCTCAAAGACGATGTAATCACCTATTTTGTGTCAGAATGATTCTATACATTACATGATCAAATGATGTTCAGTGGTAATGATGATCTTAAGCCGAACGTGAGACATTCATATTTTAGATAAAGTGATTCCACATGATTTGGGTTGGTTATGTGAAGATACGTTGATAGGACATTTCTAAATTGTCAATCAATGTTCTAATAACATACAACCAGTAAACTTCCAGGAATATGGAGGGATCACATCGGTCCCACTTAAAAATCATAAACCTTGGGCCCATAAGCTGATTGCCAAAGCTTTGCTAGACATTGTATTGTCATTAGACTTATTGATGGACAATGATTATACATTTATTATAGGTATGTCCTCATAAAGGGGTGATTGTGAGAACTTAATTATGCTCTTTCGGAATGTGTGCGTGTGTGCATGTATTTGGTTTTGCTTTTGGAAAAGTGATGTTTGTCGTGGCAAATTGATTTGATTGGTTGGATGGTTGGATTTGGAATGCAAAGTGGATGTGTGTGGTTGTATTGTGGTTAATTTGCTTTTGTTAATGCGACATTGAGGTTAAAAATGGACATTTGATTTAGAGGCCGTTTTGTGGACTTAAAAATGCACACCTCACCTTGAGGTGGTTTTAATTGCTCAAAGATAACGAAAATGGTCACTTGTTTTTTTAAAAAAGTGTTTTTGTACCGAGAATAACCATAAATAACTATTTTGGTAGAAAAATGATTTTTAATGCGGGGAAGGCGGAAAATGACCATTTAAAAGAAGAAGAAGGGGTTTTTGAGGTGTTAAAAGTGACTAGGATGACCATTTTAACACAAAAAGGGTTTTTGGTGCCGAGAATGGAAAAAATGACCACTAAATTAAAATTGGATTTTTGGAAAAGGCCGAAGACAACCAAAGTGACCACTTTAGCTATAAATGGTTCAAAAGGTGTTAGGAATCTACAAAAATGACCTTTTGTAAATAAAAATGTCCATTTTTAATTTCAAGCTGGTTTTAATGTGATAAAAAAAACGTAAAAATGCCCTCGGTTGGTCATTCCGAATACGAAAAGCTACCGGTAAGTACCGCGAGGGGACAACTATTTGATTAGCTTCCTAGAGGCTATGACAATCTCATGAGAACCACCTTTTGCGTGTGAAATCAAATACGACCACGGGGAAGCCAAGAATGTCATCTCGTGGCCGTAAGACACACGTTTGCAAGTGTGTGCTCATTTTACATCAATAAGTAAATTTAAAGACATAAAGCATGTAAATATGCAAAGATGAGCATAAATAAGGAACATTGAGATAAAAGTGAGGCCAAAAATGATGGTTTCGAATACGGAGAGCTACCGGTAGATCCCGCGAAGGAGACAACCATTTGGTTAGCTTCTGAGTGGCTGTGAAGACCTCACGAGAACCATAGTTTGCGTGTGAAGACCAAATTTGACCATGGGTAGCCAAGAATGTTATCCTGTAGTCATAGAACACGCGTGTGCAAGTGTGTGTGTGTCACATCAAAAGTAAAATAATGACCTCAAAGCTTGTAAAAATGCACAAAGAAAGAACAATAATAAACTAAAGAGTGCAAAAACAAGCTAAACAAAGTGTAAAAGAAAGGATAAAGAGATCGTTACCCCACTTTCTTTGATGTTCCCACTTCGTTCTTCGTGGCTTTGATGACCGGTGAATCTTTCTTTAAAGTTTAGAGAGTGGGATGGAAAAAGTGTATGTGTGAGCCTTGAGAAAAAGTGTGTGTTCTAGGTGTTTGTGTATGTGAGAGAGAGTGTGTGTATATATATGTGTGTATGTGTGCGTGTGTGTCTGTGTGTGTGTGTATATAGTTATATATAGTGAAAATTCTAGAGAGAGAGAGAGAGCATCTATAGGAAAAAATAAATTTTCCTAGAGAAGAAGGGACTATCTCAATGTTGGAAGATGTCTTCTATTTATAGAAAGATGGTGGACCAAGGTGTAATATCCCAAGGACTAAAAAGCAAACTTTGGAAGGCTAATGTGAAAATTTGAGGGACTTTTGGTTGGGGGGGGGGGGTGTAAGGCCCCCGTAATTTTCAAAAAGGGATTCTAAAACACGCGGCCCCTACGTGTCCTTTTTACTTTCTCTCTCCTTGGTTGTTGTCTCTTCTACCCCTGTTTTTTCATAAATTACATTTGGGGTACCATTTTGGAATTTTGAGGCATTTTCTTGAGATTTTTAACTTCATGATGACCTTATTGCGTGATGTGGCAATATTATCCATTTAGGATTGCAGAAAGTCCTTGTGCAGTGCAATTTTACCTGTTTTGCCCCTGAGAGTGGAGACTATGTCAAAGTGGCACTGGACTGAATCCATTGGTGATTTCCATTTGCCCATTTGAATTGTCCTCTATAAAGTCAAACCTTGGAGTTGACTTATTGGTCCTGCTGCAGAGACTTGGTCAAAGGTGGGGCCGGTAGGGATGGCAAAATCCCCAAACCCACCTGATCCCCGCCTCACCCTGTCTAGGGCGGGTTTGGGGACCTTTTTGTGTAAATGGGGATAGGGGTAGTTTTAAAAATCTCGACAGGGGTGGGGGCGGGAGCAGGGATAGGGTAAACCCGTCCCGTTTATGGTACATGTACATTTATTCCTTATCTATTATGATATGTTACTAAATTAGATTAAGTATAGATAAACACACTTGAGAAAAATTTGGGTGTGCTGAATCTTGGAATTTAAGAATAAGAAAAATTATGTGCTAAAAAATTTAGTGTGTTAAGTGATTATGGGGGCAGGGTGGGGCGGGTTGGGGGATGGGGGTGAATTTTAAATGCTTATATGTACATGAAAAAATTCACTGAGCGTGGGGATGTGGAATGAGATTCCAGCCCCATTGCCATTCCTAGGGGCTGGGCTGGAAGGTAGGTAATATTATAGTGCTTTTTTAGGTTTTTGGATCTTTTAAGCACAATGGTGATGTTCATGGGTGATTTTTACCATCGGTGTGAAAAATCAAACTTAGGGTTGATAGCTCGGGCCCCGCTGAGGGTTTTGGTCAAAGTAGGTGATGGTGGAGGGTAGAGATTTTGAGGTGAAGTGTACCCCATGGTTTTTGGGTGCTCTGAACTCAATGGCGAATTCCATTTTTCGTTTTGACAATTGGATCATAGGGTTGTAGTGCAAAATGTGAATTTTGCCCTTTTCGGGGGAATGGTGATCGGGTGTCGGGAAGTGTGTGATGTGGTTGATCAAAGTGTTTCATGGCATTATGTAATGTTGTGAGTGTAATGGTGAAGTCCGATATCCAATTGTATGTTTTGATTGTATGTTTTCAGTTTTCTACAATAGGTGGGTCCTATCGGGGAAATGGTCTCGGGAGATGGAAACATCGTTCCTTCTCGGGATTCGGGAGGTTGAAAGGGGAGGAAAAAAATGGGGGGGGGGGGGGAGGAAAAAAATGGGGGGTATACAGTTTGCTTTAGGACCGAGTCTGCACGGTTTTGTTATTAGGTTTTACCCAAAAGGCCTTATTCCAATTGAAATGGGTGATTTTTGCTCGCGACCCATTATTATATAAATAAATATTATCTTGTTAGTTGTAATTTTTCTTATTTCTTTATTTCTAATGATAATTTAAATTTTAACATCATTTTTGTTATTATAATCATTAAATATTTGACTATATATACTACAAAAAAAAGGTTACAAAATTTATTTTAAATTTATTAAAATTTATATTGTTTTGTTAAAAAATATGTATATTGAGGTGACCCAAATCCGCCCGCATCAGAGTTGGGCAAAAAATTTATTTGGTAGGACTGGTTTGGGAAAGGGGATGTCCATCCCGAACTCACCCGTTGACATCCCTACTAGCAATAGATAGCGTCCAACAAGTAAACCCATTCACGTTCCATTATCGGGTATAATGTAATATGTCAAACCTTTTTTTTATTTTTTTATTTATGCCGAAGTGAATATGTCCAACTTTTTAGCCACATTAACGTGCTTCAAGTTCAATTCACTGGCGCTTGGAAAGTGAACCATATTAATGGTTGAGATAAAAAGTTGAACTTGAAGCACTCAAATATAGCAATAGATATAGCAATAGATAAAAAGGCACTCAAAATATAGCAATAGATAGCGTCCAACAAGTAAACCCATTCACATTCCATTATCGGTATAATGTACCATCTTTTCATTAATGGTTCACTTTCCAAGAGCCAGTGAATTGAACTTGAAGCACGTTAATGTGGCTAAAAAGTTGGACATATTCACTTCCGGATAAATAAAAAAATAAAAAAAAAGGTTTGACCTATTACATTATACCCGATAATGGAATGTGAATGGATTTACTTGTTGGACGCTCTCTATTGCTATATTTGAGTGCCTTTTCACCTATCTGATTCGAATTTTAATTCAATTTAAAAAATTAGCACAAGAACCCACCACCCTCCACAATCAATGTTTAGATTTGAAAGAAAGTTGTCTTGGCTACATAGCTATTTTGAGGGGAGTTCGCATGGTTGAGATACTATCTTTTTATTCTTCTTTTTTGCTTCTGCTTTTAAGAAATTAATCCGAGTAACCACTCATTGACATTGATTACAGTGTAGATTAAAGGAATAAGTACAACTTTTTATTTTTTATTCCTTTTCGGAAGTGAATATGTCCAACTTTTTAGCCAAATTAAGGTGCTTCAATTCAGTGGCTCTTGAAAAGTGAACCACTTGATCGAGCGCCTTCTCACCCATCTGCTTTGAATTTTAATTCAATTTAAAATATTAGCACAAGACCCCACCAGCTTCCACAATCAATATTCTTATTGGGTACCCAACAGACAGCTAAATAACTCCATACATATAGACATATAACTCTACAAGTTCATCACATTCTTCACTGCCTTCATTTTAGAAATTCATAAATTTCTTCTTTTCAGCAGGAAATATCACGGCAGTGATGGATTCAATTTCAAAACTACCAAACAGTCTCATCGAACGTATACTCTCTTTTCTTCCAACAAAGAATGCGGTGGCGACTAGTGTTTTATCAACAAAATGGAAGTATCTCTGGACTTCCATCACTAATCTTGACTTCGATGATGAGTTGGTGGTGGAACCTCCTTGGATGAATAGAAAGCAAAAGGAAATGACATTCATAAATTTTGTCGATAGTGTTCTTATGCATAATGTATCAGATTTGCATAAATTCAGTCTGAGATGTACTCAGAGTTATGGTGTTTCACATCTTAATGCATGGCTTTCTACTGCACTATCACGTAATCTGCGTGAACTTCATGTTTTCTTCCATGATGGTCATTACCATTATAGTCTTCCTCGTGAGCTTTTTACTTGTAAAAGTCTGGTGGTACTTGAACTGTCCTGTAGAATCGATCTCAATTTTCCTACTTTTGGTTGTCTACAGAGTCTTAAAATCCTCCGTGTGCAGTCAGTTGGATTTTCTGACAATGACTCGATTTATAGGCTCTTTTCCAGCTGCCCTCTGCTTGAGGAATTATATATAGACAGTACAAATTGCCCAAATCGGAAAAATATTAGTGTCTTAAACATTTGTGCTCCCTCTCTCAAGCTTTTCAAATTTATAAATTACTGTTTTTATTTTGAAAAGCTTGTGCTTAATACACCGAATCTTGAAGTTCTTGACTATACAGACTTTGTAGCAAACCACTATTCAGTGAATACATTACATTCCCTTGTAAGTGCCAAGATTAGTTTACTTCAAATTAGCTACCCTGTTGATGGATCTGTGAAAGTAGCTTTTGCCGAATTTCTTGAAGGAATATCCAAGGTTGAGTGGCTTTGTTTATATGGAAATTCAATACAGGTTAGCTAGCTCATCTCTGTCTATTTTTCATGATTATTTCTTCTTCTTTGTAATTATTATTATTTTGCCCAAATGTAACTTTCTATACCATATATAGTTAAATAAAGAGAGCTCTTTCTCCTGAAGAAGGTTCCTATGATAGCATTACACAGACTCTTAATAATTTTAATTGAGTTGATTTTTATTTTTTTTCTTTCATGAAGACCTACCAGTGGTGTAGGGTTCCACTGCCATTGTTTGATCATTTGACTGATTTGACCCTTGTTGGCGAAGATGCTGAATGGAATTTGGTAGTGGATTTTCTTGAAAGTTCGCCACAACTGGAAACTCTTTCGATTCATAGGGTAAATCACTGATTTTTTATTTTTTGTTCATTCACTTTTCAGTAGTGCATCTAAATTTGATGGAGTTGTTACTATTAATTATTTCTTATCCAATCAGGGTATTTCGTACATTGAACAAGTGGAAAATCGGGCTGTATGGTATCCACCTCAAAATGTGCCTTCTTGTTTATTGTTTCACCTAAAGAAAATTGAATTAAAGTTGTTCGAGGGAAAGAGTAATGATCTGGAAGTGGTAGAGTATTTCTTGAAGAATTCAATGGTTTTGGAGAAACTGATGATTCCTATTATTACTGGGATTTCGAAAAGTAAGTTAATAAAGTTACCAAGGGGCTCCAAGATGTGTCAAGTTAAGATTATATGATATTTTCTTGTTTTACTTTTTTAGAAAAAAATTGGTGGTTGCAATTAATTTTGATATTTTTGAAGGGAGTTGGAATGAATCAGATACTCTCTTTTTATTCTTCTTTTTGCTTCTGCTTTAAAGCAGGAGGGAAGTAGTTCTGTTTTTCAAGGCTATTGGGTAGTGTTTGGTAACCATGTTTTATTAGCAGAAGTAAAAGCTGTTTTATTGTAATGCTACCTGAGATGAATTACTCATTTTATGCAAACTTTATTTATCCAAACGAAATATTACATTTTATTTTATTTAATTATATTTTCGTGACCTTGGAGACACAAATTATATACATCTCTTTGTCTAAAAGTTGCAGCAACAATCATATTAACGAACAAAATTAATATCAATGCTTTTATGCTTCTTTCCACAGTGGTGAACGATATTGACAATTTGTGAATTTCAAGTTGCAATTCATGTTCAGAAGGAAAAAAAAAATAGTTTTTTTTTAGGGTAATGTTCTTGAAGCATTGTTAGCACGCTTTTAGTTGTAAGCGTGATCGTGTTTCTGAGGGGGATGTTTTTTTTGAGGGGATGTTCTTGAAGCATTGTTAGCGTTGGCTACTGCTGAATCTATGTGATCATGTTTCTGTGACCTTGAGAATATGTATCTTTTCTTGCCTTGAAAGAAATATATATCTTTTCATTTTCAGATACCCTATTGATATAAAATAAGGATTGAATAGTAGTTTATAAGAACAAAGAGAAAATTAATGACAAAAAAAATAAATTTGCACACATACAAACGAGATAAGAATTTATGTGGTTTGGCTATACCTACGTCCACGGGAAAGAAGACAGAACAATAGTTCACTATGGAAATAAAAAGATGCAAGGCAAAGTGGCTCACACCCAAAACCTAATTACACCCAAACTCTCTCACTCCAAATGATATTGATGCAAACTCACTCAATTGATGATTTAGATGATTCAATATCATGGGAGCACAAGGCTATTTATAGCCAAATGGGACACCACAAATACATGTTGATGAGGCTACTTGGTGACCACAAATTAGGCCTGGGCACTCAAACTTGGAGCCCAAGGTGCTGATGCAAGATGCTGATGGAATCAATGATGCAATACAATGAGTTGGGAATTGGTTTGAGCCACAATATTCAACAAATCTCCACCTTGGCCAAAAAAATTCAAGTGAGCCACTGTATCTCTGCAAAACAAAACTGTCTTCTCCACAAAACAAATTAATTAATAATTTTAGTTAAGTTTGAGTCATTCTCAAACTTAACCCTCGGTCTTTCATTCTTCAGCCTATGTATGCCTTGCACAGCCACAAGCATACCTCTAGTATTTCTGTTAAACTCTAAATGCTTACCAAAAGCAACCTCGAAAACTTTAAGTTTGACATCTACTTTAGTAACCTTCTCTAATTGCCTACAAACCACTGGCTAGTAATAAAAAGTCATCTTCTCACCCTTGTGGAGAATAGGACGTCCTTAACTTTTTCTCGCATTTATATTGTGACCAACTACTTGCCTCCCACGCATCTTAAGGGCACTTGAATGAACTATCTCATTGCCACCAAGATTATTACAAGTCAATATCACACTTGTCCTCATGGGTCTGCCACCCTGTAAGGACTGCTGTAATCCTGTAAGGACTGCTGCAATTTCGGTCGCCATCTGAAAATGGATTTCATTCTCCCACCATGTTGTGTAGTCCCCTTACAACCCTTTTGAGAACTAGGTGATCGGTTGTGACAATTATACATCAACCTTTGCAATAGCACAAATCACTGTAAAATAGGACTATTGGTCAGGTAAGTCGAACCACTGGGACTGCTAGTTTATGGCAACCTAGGTGTCTAGAATCATTTTTAGAATGATGAAGGGGTATAGAGATTTGTTGGTTTGTCACTTAAACTATGAATTGAGAAATGCATAAAACGTTAATACTAAGGAATAAATAGGCAAAGACAATTAAAAAGAGCTAGGGCAGTGAATCCGCACTAAACCCTAAACACATGCTAGATCAAGATTAAATTGGGGATAGACAATATATATATAATGGTCAAGAATTATATAGCAACACATGGTTGCCTTATAATCATCAAGAAGTTCATTAAATCAAAACAAGAATGATCCATCAAAAGTTTATATATTTGAATTACCTAAACTAGGGTGTAGCATCAAAGATACTATCTTAAGCAAAATATCATCAAGCCTTTAGTCAAATGATAAAGCACATGAAGTTAGGAATCAAGTATAAACCATCAAAGGGAATACCTAAGCAATGGACTATCAACTTTCTCTATCAATATGCCATGAAAACCATTCATAATCTTATTTCCATTGTCACCATGAAAATGCAAGCATTATGATTAATATAAGAACCATCAAAGACAAGATCATTAACTTACATCAATCATTTATAAACATTAGAATTCATTACAAGAAGTAATATGCTTTAGATTATGAAAAGACCAAGAATTATACATTATCATCCCCAAAATAGAGCTTAATCTAGTACATGATTACAAAGGGAGGCTTCATCACCTCCCTAGATGGAGGTTTAGTTACCCATTACTGCAAGGAATGAAGAGGATGAAGAAGAATAACTCTCCATTGTTGCACCTTGAGCTCAAAGAACACCCAAAACCTCTCCACTCCTCTTCTCCCTCCTCAAGCTTAATGTAAAAATGTGAGATATGGCCAAAAAATACAAGCCTCTCCCTTATCTCCAAAGAAAATCTACTTTCTATCCCTCTCCTCACGAGCTCCAACTACCCCTAAGCAATTAGGACCACATAAAGATGCAAAGGAGACCAAAATCAGCAAAAAATCTGGAGCAGGTATCTGTCATCCGCAGATCCGCGGGTGCCTGCGGGCTTTCAAAGTTCGAGGGAAGCTACTGACATAAATGGCGGGTGCCCGCGGTGGCTCGACGGGGCTATGCAGGGCCTCACCAAACAAGGCAGAGAGTTGAGGAGTTTGGCGGGCGCCCGTGGTGACGCGACAGGCACCCGCGAGGCTTTGTGGCTGCAATTTCATCAAGGCTTCTTGTAAGCCTCTTCGAGCCGGAACGTTGGCGCAGTCTCCACTTTGAACACTAAGCCATGAACTCCATACATACGAGGACTCAAGAAGCCTGGCCCAAAAGACGGTTCCCAGTAACAACACACCTACTTCAACAAGAATGATGTTAAAACCGCTTCTTTAATCATATTCGGGGAAACTGACCTGAAACAAGACAAAAATACACAAGTAGAGTTAAACTATACATTATACTCCATTAATGAACTTAACTAATGCAAGTAAGGGCACTTGAATATGCAATATTCGACGCTTATCACACCCCCAAACTTACATTTTGATAGTCCCATAGCAAAACCAAAATATAGAACCTGACAAAAGTGACAACTTATGAAATGTTGACAACATGCATCAACCACGAAAGTGCAACAATATCTACAAAGCTCAAATGTAACTTGGAATAACAGAAAATTGGAGATAGATTCATTAAGCAAACTACCTTGCATATATGAAGCCTTGATAAACAAAATGGCAAAACACATTCCAATTTTTATGCATTAATCATCATAGTCTATATAAACACTTCAATTGTCATCTCATGAATAACATGAACTCTAACTTCAGTGAAAGTGAACCGAATTCCCAATATGCGGCTTTTACTCTCTTTTTCCCATCTCAAGAACACATTTTCAAATCATAAAATCTCCTTCTAAATAAGGTCCCCAAGGCATAACTTTATTCACAATACAACTTTCGTTGCTTATTGAAAATTTTATTGATCAACACAAAAGAAAACATATTATGGTCGTGCAATGCCAAAATCCCTTAAGCTTTCTAACCAACCCATGTAACAAGTGTTAGGCCAACAACTCCCAAGCCAGATGGCTTTAGGGTGCTAAATGTAGAAACATTCCTAGGGCTTAAAAATTTGAGTTGGAAAGGCTATGAACTTTAATGAACCATATTTATTTATTTTTATTTTGTGGAATGACCGTGGAATGTCTAAGTCCCTTAAGCTTTCTAACCAACCCATGTAGCAAGTGTTAGGCTAACAACTCTCAAACCAGAAGGCTTTAGGGCTTAATAACTCGAATTGGAAAGGCTACGAACTCAAACCAATTATTATTTTTTTAAAAAAAATATGTCAAGGGTATCCATTCATTAGGGTCATCAATTTAGATCAACTGAGTCTTGGTCAAGGTCAATTGGTTTACATACCTCACACTTGAGTTTCCGGTGTACATATGTGCAATGTGAAGCATAAAAGAGTATGAAATCTGACAAAATTTTAATTGAAGTACTT
>JAOTQH010140437.1:0-15407 GCA_025631255.1 Cornus kousa
TAAGAAGATAGTTTTAATTGTATTTTCACAATTTGGTAGAATCTTACGATTCACGATCCGATTCTACGATTCCGATTCTACGGAACCTAAAACGATTCTGCGTAGAATTCCGATTTTAACAACCTTGGTTTTATACATGTATAATATGAGAGATTTCTCTGTAAATTTCCCCCTACCCATACATAATCTACAAATCGAATGCTCCATAAATGTCCACACCATTTTGTCAGTTGCAATGGATGGTGCTAGGAATTAAATTGAATGAAAAAATAAAATAAATCAATTGATAAGAAAAAAAAAATTGCACATCCTTGGACAACATATTAGGAATTATTTTTTTTTTTAGAGTGTGTGTGGAGAGAGAATACATAAATAGTGGTTTATCATTTATTTGTCAAAGTCCAAGATTATTATTGTCTTTTACAAAACAAGGGCAATTTAGTCATTTTAAAAATTATCATTAACGGTTCTAACAGAGAGATAATGGGAGGAGGATAGTTGAGCAAAAGTGTCAAACCTCAGGGAGGGTAAAGTAACAAGTCTCAAATATCCTATCCAAGTGTAATTTAACAAAATCTCAGGAAATAATAATGTAATTTACCCAAACTTTATATGAAAGGTTATAAACGAAGTTCAGTGATTCGAAATAATTTATCACGTATTATTATTATTTTTTTCGAAACGTATTATCAAAAATATCAAACTATCCTTCAGTATATGATACACCAAATCCTAATTGTCATTTCTACTTCCTAACAAACATCTATGGTGGCCACAAATCAAATCAGGTAGAAATTCTAATCTTATGCATTTTAAACCACTGATCCGTTATTCCACCAATCAAATTGTATTAACGTAACTGATTGAATCCGTGTATTAAATTTTATCTATATTATATATTATTATTATTATTTTTATAAGGGGTAATTTCATAAAACCCCCGGTACTATCAGATTTTGTATCAATTACCCGAACCTACTTTAGACCACATTTTGTGCGTAGATATTAAAAGCCACTAAACAAGGTCGTTTTGATCAAACCCATTTGACGAATTGGTTATATGTATATGTATATGTCTATGTATATAACTTTGCATATGAGAGAGAGAATCTGAAACGATCTAAGGGGAAGGGTTATTAACAAACACTTGCGATCATTTTTTGTTGGAAGGGACTAGGTTTTGAGGGTGCGTTTGAGTGAGATTGTGTGGTTTTCTTTTCCTGTGCTCTTTTCGTTCAAAGACTGATCAGTGGGGTTTCTTTCATATGTGGGTCAATGAAGATTCGTAAGGAGTGGTCTATTCGAGGTTCTTATCTTCGACTTTTCTAAACAACAACATGTCAAAAGGTATGACTTTTTGTATTGTTTGGACATCATTTTCATCTGTGGGGTCTTTGTTGGGTATGATTCCAACAGCTTTGGACTATTGATTAATTTAGGGTTATTGTTATTTTGTATTAAGGTTATTCGAATTCTGTATTAGGGTTATGGTCCCTATTGATTAAATTAGGGTTAATTAATTAAGATTTTATGTGTTGTATTATATATTAGGGTTGGGTTAGGGTTATGGTTATATGTTTTTTTAATTAAAGTCGGTTTCTATTTTTTTTTTTTAATTAAAGTCAGTTTATATTTAATTAATTTGTGTTTGTTTATTAATAGCATGTTGTGTGTTATATTATATACTGGGGTTAGTTTATATGCTTTGTTAATTAAAGTTAGTTTTTATTTAGTGTTTTAAAATTATAATATGTTGGTTAACTAATTAGTTGGTTAATTAAGTAAGAATTTATTAATAGTTAATTAATTTGTGTTTGTTTATTAATAGGTTATAATCCTATTTTCACAAAATTATACTATCTTCAAGTTCATCATGGTGGCCAGTTTGATAAGACAGAGCAAATGAATTATGTTGGCGGGTTTATGACTAACATTGATGGAGTAGATATTGAATGCATGTCAATGGTAGATTTGAATTGCATTCCACAGTTGGTTGGTTGTTCTGGAAGAAATGATTCGTACTCCAGATATTTGACAGATGGAAGTATATCAAAATTGGTAACTGACCAGGATTATATTGATATGATTGTGAAGTATAAAATATTCTCGTTCATTGAACTTTATTTGGTTGCATCAACTGGAGATGTTGGTAATGAAAGTGAAGAAGGTGATAAGACTCAAACTGAAGATGGGACAGTTGATGTGATTGAAGTGGATGTGACTGCAGTATAACCTGCTAAGGGGAATGTTAATGGAGTACAATCTAGTACTGCAGCAGAAGTGTTCATGGACTGGACTGATGATAGTTATGGCTTAACAAATCAATATCAGGGTGAACCAAATGATGAAATTCATGATGAAGATGCAGCATATGGAGGTGATGATGATGAAGACTTCACATTTGATGATGAAAATGCAAGTGATGGTGATGATGAAGACTTCACATTTGATGATGAAAATGCAGGTAATGATGATGAAGACTTCATAGTTGAGAATAAAGATACTCATACAGGTTGTAATGAAGATGAAATTGTAGGTCTTCATGATGATGATGATGAACCTTATGAAGATTCTGAGTATGGGTCAAATGAAGAGTTGATAAGTTTAGCCAGTGAAAGTGATGAGGATAATAAAGGCAGTAGTGCAACAACTTCGCAATACTTTAATGCTAGGAGGGACTTAGGAATGAAGAAACTAGAAGTTGGGCAAAAGTTTGGTTCTGTTGCTGATTTTAGAGAAGCGGTAAGTTATATAACAAAAAAAGGGAAGCTTGACCTCACATTCACGAGAAATGATGAAGATAGAGTGATTATCATATGCAAGGCAGAATGTGTTTGGAAGATTCGTGGATCTACCAACACTAGTGATTTCTCATTTAAAATCAGAGAATTCAATGATAATCATAATTGTACTAGTGTAAGGGTGAATGGATAGGTGACATATGGTTATATAGCTAAGCATTATATAGTAACTGTTATAGCTGATCCTAGTTGCACAGTGCAGGGAATGGCAGATGCAGTTGAGAAGGAACTTGATGTTGTTGTGAATAAGCAGAAAGTTAGAAGGGCAACAAGTTTGGCTCTAAAATTGATTGAGGGTAATCATAAAGAACAATTTCGAAGAGTAAGAGACTATTGTCAGTTGATACTTGAAACAAATCCTGAAAGTGTTACTCATATACGAACAATGCCATATAGTGATGATGGGGTTTCATTCTATAGGATGTTTTTTTCCTTAGGAGAGGATTCAGAGAAGGATGTAGACCATTTATTGGTCTAGATGGAACATTCCTGAAGGGGCATGCTGTGTGCTGTTGGTAGGGATGCCAACAATGGCTTATTCCCTATTGCAATTGCTTGTGTGGAGTCAGAATGTAAGGACTCTTGGGAATTGTTTTTGAATGAATTGTTTATGTTAGTTGGCAACTATGAAGATTTCACTTTTATCTCATATAAACAGAAGGTAACAAGCTGATTTTTTTTATCTTTGTATTTATCACTGTGTTGATTTATATTCTCTAACTTTCTATTTACTTTAATTTGCACATGGTTAATTTGTAGGACTTATTGAGACATTTGAGAACACATATCCTGGAGCAGATATAAGATTATGCCTAAAGCACTTGTATGACAATTTCAAGCTGAGATACAAAGGTACTAGATTAAGGAACTTATTCTAGGATGCAGCCACTGCATATACTACTTTTGAGTTTGACCTTTTAATACAAGAAATGAGGTAAGTAAATAAAAATGCATGTGAATGGTTAATGAATATTCCTAAGAAAGTGTAGGCAAGGTCATCAAATAGTGGCAAGAGTAAGAGTAGCCTATGTGTTAACAACATGTGTGAGTCATTCAACAATTTTATTGGAAAGGCAAGGGGAAAACCTTTAGTGTTTGTGTTTGAAATGATTAGAAAATAGCTTATGATAAGGTTTGAGAAGAGTAAGGTTAACATGGCAAGGGTAAATGGATTGCTATGCCCAAAAATTTTAGAAAAGGTAGAAAAGATTTCAGTTTATGTTAAAAGGCTGCATGTGGAGTCTGCTGGGAATGACAAATATCAAGTGGATAACATGTCATACCAAGATGCAGGAGTCAGTGATTATGTTAATGTGGTAGAGAGATCTTGTTTATGCAAGTATTGGGACATAAGTGACATTCTATGCAAGCATGCAATTGTTGTGGCAGTGTTCAGAAGAGAGGATCCACACACATATGTGAACCCTTACTACTATAGGGATAGTTTTTTAAAATGTTATAGCCATGTGATAATTCCAGTGTCATTGAGAAATATGAGAAGAGAAGTGGGCACTGCTCATATTTTATAACCACCTCATATGCCTCAACCAAGAAGACCTAAAACAATAGAAAGAAAATTGCAAATGAGGGCCTCTCAAGTAGTGGTGTGGCTAAGAAAAAACAAAAATTGACATGCAAAAAATGTCTACAAAAGGGCCACAATGTTAGAACTTGCAAGGCAGCTGAACCTGTTCCAAGACCACCTAGAAATAGAGGTGGAAGACCACCACTTCAGAGGGGTATAAGTGGAGTAGGTGGTGGTAGGGATGAGAGCCTTAGTGGTAGGGGTGGTGGAAGAGCTAGTGGTAGAGGTGGTGGTAGAGATGGTGGAAGAGTTGGTGGTAGAGGTGGTGGAAGACATGCATTTATCAATGGTAATAGTGGTGTTGTTGGTAGGGGTGGAAGAGATGGTACATTTGATGGTAGATCTCCAATAAATTTTGTTGCTGCTAGGGTGCAGGTGGTGATGCAAGTGGTGTAAGGGCTGCATTGGGTCATTCACAGGTAAAAAAGCCTTAACCTTTAAGTTCCATTTTGTTCATATAAATGCTTGTATTTACAGTATTATTAAAATTTTACATGTTTTATAGGCATCATTGTCCAACCAACAAGTGGTGGATATGAATTATCCATACACACAAGGAGGAACACAAGATTGAATATTCCTCTTACTAATTTTTTTGAATCAAGTAAGTGACATTGCATAAAACTAAATCTTACAATAATTAGGATTTGTTGTACATGGAACATAAAGTCATTAAATTTTTTTATTGTTTTTACAAGTTGGTTGGTGGATGATAAAGTGATGGTTGATGACAGTGCAATGATAGTGCATTAAATTTTAGGAAATTTGATGATTAATGGTGGATGACAGTGTAATAGTTTTTTTGTAAAGCTTGTGTTGGACAGTACTATGGCTGTTGTTTTTTTTTTTTTTTTTTTTGGGAACCTGGTGGATGACATTGATATTAGTTTTGTAATCACAACCAGACTTGATCAGTTAATGCCCAAGTTTTATTTTTTGATCAGTATGTGTACTTAATGGTATGGACATGTTATGAAATGCTTGTATTGTATTTATGGTATGAACAGGTTATTTATAGCATTTGTGATCAGGTTATTGTATGACATGTCTCATGTGAATAGGTTGCATTTGGCTAGATTGTTATATTGCATTTGTAAACAGGTTTCATTTGGATGGATTGGTCAATTGCATTTGAATGGATTGTTGTACCCCATGGTGTAAACAGGTTTCATTTGGATGGATTGGTCAATTACATTTGAATGAATTATTGTATTTCATTTGTTAATAGGTTATTGTATGACATGTTTCAGTTGAACATTTGGTATTAACGTTATGAACATGCCATTGAAACTACATATGCTAACATTCAAAGGACATCAAATAATTGTAATACAACCACCTTAAGAGCAGAGTACATTAACAACAACTTATAACACAAAGCAACTTGCAAGATCCTAAACCAAACACAAAAGCACAACTAGTCCCTACACCACTTAAGCCGAACTAAGAACCAGGCTATTTCCCTCCCAAAGTTGACATAAAAGCAACAATAGAAATGATGCTACAGGATGCAACAACTTTCTTCATCAATTGAAAACTTCCTTCCATGGCAGTCAATTTAGTCTTCAAGTAAGCAATATCATTTCTAAAAACTTGTTGACCAACCTTAATCTTCTTCCCATTTGCATTTGAAGTTCCTATTGAAATTGGTTCACACTATTCCCAAAATCCACATCTTCTATTTCGACATCTATAGTATAGCTTTCTCATATGATCATATTCATCGAACCCTATTACAAGGATTATAGCTTTTTTTTTACAATCACATTCAGCATCGATATACCTTAGATCAAGACTCCCATATTGATTGCTTGAAGAAGACATTCTTGGATTAAAATCTACAAATCAAAACAACATTTCGTTTCAATAAAATTTGATACTGGTCATGGCTGAAAACTAGGTAGATATTGAATTTACGAGTTGAAAAACACAATTCAAATAATTAGGTCTACGGTAAGAGATTTCAATTACGGCTTCAGTATGGGGGTTTAAATTAGGGCTAGGGTAAGAGCAAATTACATTCAATTAGGATAGCAAATTACATTCAATTAGGGCAACAAATTACCATCAAATAGGCTAGCAAATTACCTTCAATTAGGTCTTTAAAATCACGTTGACTGATTCTTTGAATGAAGGAGAGAACGGTGGCTTCAGATTACTTCCTCAAAAACTTCCACCCATGATTGTTTAAAGGATTTCGCAGAAAAAACTCTCAACTTATGCTGTCCTTTCAACCCTCCTATACCTTCCTTTGTGGATCACAGTAATAACGTGAAATCGCAGCTCCAATGAAGCTTTGCATTTGACCTCCAATAAAATTTGCATTTGCAGGGCACACGTCAGATGGAAGAGAAGGCAAAGGGTGAACAAAGGAGGTGAATATTATATATACATATATATATGTATATATAATATATACACACAAAACGCGGTCATTTTGTGCTTTGGTTATACAAATGTCACCAAGGGTATTTTAATAATTGGCAAAATACCTATTTTAGTTTTTTTAATTGATTTGGGGGTAGTTTCATCCTTTTATCATAGACATGGTGCAATGTGATCAATTTTCATAGTGTTGGGGGTTTTCTAAAGTATGTTGGGGGTATTTGATACAAAAGCTGATAGTATTGGAAATTTTATGAAATTACCCCTTATTATTGAAGAAAAGACTAATATTTTTATTTAGGCCACTGAGAATTTGCATTTTCCAAATGATATGTTAGCGTTGCCAGCTAACGTAATCGTCGTCACCGCAAAAAAGGAGATTAAAACCAGTAGTTATACCATGATGGAAGGATCGCTTGAGCTAGAGAGAAAGTATGAGAAGCAGTCAAAAAAATACTGTTTATATGACCTGAATGTGCGCGTTATGCTGTTTATATAAGATAGACGAATCATAGTAACAGAATTGGTTAGTGCGAAATAACGTCATCTCACGAGTTTTTTACTTGATTAATGGTTATGGCTCATGCTAATTCAGATTTAAAGTAAATTTAAATTCGCTCACATGCATTATACGTGCTTTATAATAATTATATCAAAAGGCTAAAACAGTAACAACAATTCTTATTTACAGCTAGTCACTTTCTTGCCACAAATAAATATTAACGACCATAATACTTTTATTATTTCATTGACAAATATTAGTAAACTATGCTGATAGTCAGCTATACCATATCATTTGAACATTCACAAATTAACATTGATAATGCAATTATTATTGAGGTAAAGTTTAATATTTTTATATTTAAGAGCTCACTGAGAATTTGCATTTTTCCAAATAATAGGTTGGCGTTGTCAGCTAACATAATCGTCGTCACTGCAAAAATGGAGATCAGAACCAGTTGTTGCAGCGTAATGGAAGGATCACTCGAGGTAGAGAGAGAAAGTATGAGAAACAGTCAAAGAAATGTTGTGTGTGTGACTTGAATATGCACGTTGTGTTGTTTATAAAAGACAAACGGACCATACTAACAGAATTGGTTAGTGCAAAATGACGTCAGCTCACGATTTTTTACTTTGTTAATGGTTATTGCTCTTTTCAATTCAAATTCAAAGTAAATTTAAAATCGCTCACGTGCATCGCACGTGTTTTTTGCTAGTTATATCAAAAGGCTAAAACAATAACAATAATTTTTTCTTGTCGCCAATCAATTTTTTACCACAAACAAATATTAACAACGACAATGTTTTTATCATTTCATTGACAAATATTAGTAAATTGTGCTGATAGTTTTTTTTTTTTAGTAAGCAACGTGCTGATTGTCGACTATACCATATCCTTTGAACATTTACAAGTTAACAGTGACAACAAATCAACATTGAGAATTTGCATTTTCTCAAATGATAGGTTAGCGTTGCTCGCAAACATAATCATCGTCACTGCAAAAAGGGAGATCAGAACTAGAATCTGCACCATTATAGAAGGATTGCTCGAGCTAGAGAGAGAAAGTACAAAAAGCAGTCAAAGAAATGTTGTGTGTGTTACTTGAATGTATGTGTTATGATGTTTATATAGCATAAATGGACTATAGTAACATAATTTGTTAGTGCGAAATAACGCTAGCTCACAAGTTTTTAACTTTGTTAATGGTAATGGCTCTTGGCAATTCAGATTCAAAGTAAATTTAAATTCGCTCACGTGCATCCCATGTGTTTTTTGCTAGTTATATCAAAAGGTTTAAACAATAAAAACTATTTTTGCTTGCCGCCAATCAATTTTTTGCCACAAACAAATATTAGCGACCACAATGCTTTTATCATTTCATGGACAAATATTAGTAAACTGTGCTGATAGTTTTTTTTTTTTTTGGGTAAACAACTTGTGCTGATTGTCAGATATACCATATTCTTTGAACATTTACAAGACAACATTGACAATTATTATTGATACAAAGTTTAATATTTCTATTTTTAAAAGTCCACTAAGAATTTGCATTTTTTCAAATGATAGGTTGGCATTGCCAACTAACATAATCGTTGTCACCGCAAAATAAGAGATCAAAACTAGTAGCTGCACCAAGATGGAAAGATCGCTCGACCTAGAGAGAGAGTATGAAAAGCAGTTGAAAAAATGTTATGTGTGTTACTTGAATGTGCGTGTTGTGCTATTTATATAACACAAATGGACCATGGTAACAGAATTAGTTACTACGAAATGACGCCGGCTCACGAGTTTTTTACTTTGTTAATGGCTATGGCTATTGCCAATTCAGATTCAAAGTAAATTTAAAGTTCTTTACTTTGTTAATGGCTATGGCTATTGCCAATTCAGATTCAAAGTAAATTTAAATTCGCTCACGTGCATCGCATGTGTTTTTTACTAGTTATATCAAAAGGCTAAAGAAATAACAGTTTTTACTTGCCACCAATCTATTTTTTTGCCACAAACAAATATTAATAACCACAATGCTTTTATCATTTCATTAACAAATATTAGTAAACTGTGCTAATAGTTTTTTTTTTTTTTTAAGCAACCTATGTTGATAGTCGACTATGCTATATTCTTTGAGCATTCACAAATCAACATTGACAATGCAACTATTATTGAAGCAGAGTTTAATATTTTTATTTTAAGAACCCACTGAAAATTTACATTTTTCCAAATTATAGGTTGGCGTTGCCAGCAAACATAATTGTCGTCATCGCAAAAAGAAAGATCAGAACCAATAGCTGCATCGCGATGGAAGGATCACTCAAGTTAGAGAGAGAAAGTATGAGAAGCAGTCGAAAAAATGTTATGTGTCTGACTTAAATATGCGCGTTGTGTTGTTTATATAAGACAAACGGACCATAGTAACAGAATTGGTTAGTGCAAAATGATGCCAACTCACGAGTTTTTTTACTTAGTTAATGTTTATAGCTATTGGCAATTCAAATTCAAAGTAAATTTAAATTCGCTGACATGTATTGTACATCCTTTTTGTTATTTATATCAAAAGGTTAAAATAATAACAGTTTTTGCTTGTCGTTAATCAATTTTTTGCCACAAACAAATATTAACAACCACAATGTTTTTATTATTTCATTGATAAATATTAGTAAATTGTGCTGATAGTTTTTTTTTTTTTTTTTTGTAAGCAACGTCTGCTGATAGTCGGCTATAACTTATCCTTCGAACATTCACAAATCAATATTGATAATGCAATTATTATAGAAGCAAAGTTTAATATTTTTATATTTAAGAACCCATTGAGAATTTACATTTTTCCAAATGATAGGTTGGTGTTGCTAGCTAACATAATCGTCGTTACCATAAAAAGGGAGATCAGAACCAATAGCTACACCATGATGGAAGGATTGCTCAAGCTAGAGAGAGAAAGTATACGAAGCAGTCAAAGAAATGCTCGGTGTGTGTGTGACTTGAATGTACGTGTTGTGTTGTTTATATAAGACAAACAGACTATAGTAATAGAATTGGTTAGTGCGAAATGATGCCAACTCACGAGTTTTTTACTTAGTTAATGGTTATGGCTCTTGACAATTCAGATTCAAAGTAAATTTAAATTCATTCACGTGCATCACACGTGCTTTTTGTTAATTATATCAAAAGGCTAAAACAATAACAACAGTTTTTGCTTAACGCCAATAAATTTTTTTGCCATAAACAAATATTACGATCACAATGCTTTTATCATTTCGTTGACAAATATTAGTAACTATGCTGATAGTTTTTTTTTTTTTTTTGGTAATCCACTTGTGCTGATAATCGGTTATACCATATCCTTTGAACATTCACAAAACAACATTTACAATGTAATTATTATTAAAGCGAAGTTTAATATTTTTATTTTTAAGAGCCCACTGAGAATTTACATTTTTTCAAATGATAGGTTGACATTGCCAGCTAACATAATCGTCGTCACCGCAAAAAAGGAGATCAAAACCAGTAACTATACCATCATGGAAGGATCGCTCGAGCTTAAGAGAGAAAGTAAGAAAAGCAGTCTAAGAAATGTTGTGTATAACTTGAATGTGTGTGCTATGTTGTTTGTATAACACAAACAAACCATAGAAACAGAATTGGTTAGTGCGAAATGGCACCAGCTTATGAGTTTTTTACTTGGTTAAAAGTTATATCTCTTGGCAATTCAAATTCAAAGTAAATTTAAATTTGCTCACGTGCATCATACGTGTTTTTTGCTAGTTATATCAAAAGGTTAAAACAGTAACATTTTTTGTTTGCTGCCAATCAATTTTTTGCCACAAACAAATATTAATGACCACAATACTTTTATCATTTCGTTGACAAATATTAGTAAATTGTGCTGATATATATATATATATATATATATATATATTGTTAGCAACCTGTGTTGATAGTCGGTTATACCATATCCTTTGAACATTCACAAATCAACATTGACAATACAATTATTATTGAAGCAAAGTTTAATATTTTTATTTTTAAGAGCTCACTAAGAACTTGTATTTTTCCTAATGATAGGTTGGCATTACGAGCTAACATAATCGTCATCACCGCAAAAGGGAAAATTAGAACCAAAACCAATAGCTACACCATGATGGAATGATCACTTGAGATACAGAGAGAAAGTATGAGAAGTAGTCAAAGAAATGTTTTGTGACTTGAATATGCACGTTATGCTATTTATATAAAACAAATGGACTATAGTAATAGAATTGGTTAGAGCAAAATGACGCCAGCTCACGAATTTTTTACTTAGTTAATGATTATGACTCTTGGCAATTCAAATTCAAAGTAACTTTAATTTAAATTGTAATTTTAAAAAAATACATATAGTAATTAATTTCGGTAAGATTTTCATTTAAATGTTCTCCGGTATAATTGCTTTGATATATTAAATTTGAAATTAATTAAAAAAGCATTTGTAATTAATAATAATATGTATGCTATAGTAATAAGTCGCAAGTGTTTTCTTTATATGTATGTTTTATTAACTTCATCATTGGAAAGAAATAAAGAAAACAAAGGAGAAAGAAAATAGGTACCTCCTGACACATTTAAGTAATAGCTTGACTAAATTGTGTGCTCTTATATACATATTTTACATATTATTTAAAAATGCATCATTTTATAAAAATAATGAAAATGGTCATTCAGTACATGAGGGGTGTGATACGCATTGTAAGCATATTATATGAGTGTTTTATGCACTTTATAAACTATTGTTGTTTTGAATATTTTGATATTAACGATTATATTTAATTGTGAACATAGTTTTATTACGATTTGAATAGTATTAATACCGTAGGTGATTTAACACCCATTTGTTTTTTTTCCCAATAAAGATTGAATACCCATTTGTTATTATATAAAGAATTATATATATATATACTAGCAGAAGTGCACGTCCATAATGCACATGATAAAAATAAAAATAATAATAATAATAATCCTTGCAAAAAAAATTACATTTGAAAATTTCTCAAAATTATAAAAAATAATAAGTTGAAGAATTTAAGTGTAGAATTGAAATATGAGATAGTATGCTATCATATAAACCACTTTATATATATTTGTAGAGACATAGTAATATTATAACCACATCAAAAAGTATTTTTTTTTCTTGTCTTTTAAATATTTATTTTTTTAATTTGTACAAATAAGTTCACATCAAAAAAACAAAACAACAATTATGAATATATAAACTATTCTTGACTTGCAATCATATATAAGTCTAAAATATAGTTATCACAACTTGCATGTTCTTACCAAATTTTGCTGGGGGGAAAAATTTTAATTCAAAAAACACCCAACCAAAAATGTCAAAATCCCGCAATAGTATTGTATATTTTTTATAAAAAAAATTATTTATTATTATTATTTTTTTCTTGAAAGCGAATGATGGAAAGTCCATTGCATCACAACATAATCCACTTACGGGAAAACAAGAGATTTGGAAATGCACTTTGAGTTATATTCATATTCAATGTAAGAAGGATTATGTTTCACCTTAAATGGAGCATAACTTTCTAAAGGCCTATGGAGAGAATTGGATAATTAATTTATTCAGTTCTAAAAAATTTTAATATGTAACAAACAAGTATCACAAATTCAATCATGAATTAAAAATGCAAACACCAATCACTTGCATGCCAATATTTCTCCATAAATAATATCGTCAGCATCATTTTTTTTAAAAAAAAAAAAAAAAGTCACTAATAAATTAAAGAAAAAAAATGAAGAGTACAGTGTAAAATTTATCTTCTAACTTCTTCTTTTTTGACAATTAATTACAATTGACTAATTTACTCCATAAATCATAATACTTGAAAATAATTGCAAACAAGAAAGTAAGTACTGGCTTAAGGTTACCCAATATTGTTGACAGAGTTGAAGAGTCACATTTATATCCAAATATCTTCTAGAATTTCCTGCAACAAATAAAATTTTATTTTTTTCAATTTTTTGTTTTAAGTAACAAAAATTCTATATATAATTAAATAGAGCAATTTTATTAATATGAACAAATTGGTTGGAGATCCATAAGAGCATGCACAAATATTATTAAGTTAATAAAAAATGAATAACTTCGTAAATATATATATATATATATATATAAGAAATTACTAGAACTGAAAAATGAAAAATGGAAGAAGAATGAAGATGCCAAATTCATTATAGTAAACATTAAAATCCAAATTGCTAGTCCCTGTGTTCTTGCTACTTTATCATCGATGCGTGTTCATGGCTGCTTTGCTTGTCATTCTCATACCCAACTCGTGCACTCTCTCACTACTATTGATATAGAAGGCAGTAATACATCATTTTAATAAGATTGTAATATCCATCATTTAAATAGATGTGTTTCATTACCTTAGTAACAGCCAATCTATTTAGATTCAGGGTAACTTACAAGACATATATTGTGACAATGAGCATCACATAATTTAAGAAATATTTGTTAAGAAATTTTATGAACAATGAACCGTCACATAATTTAAAAACATTATTAGTAATATTTTTAAACAAAAATGGTACCTTTTTTTTTTACAATTTTTTTTATTTGTTTGGAATAATGTGAATTAAGCTCTAGAATTTTTAGGGAGAAATTTTTTGGGAAGGAACAGGTTCCTTTTTAAATAGTTGAAATATTATAGATTTTTTTTTTCTTTACGTTTTTTCTTTTATTTTATTTTATTTATGAGTGTTAAATAATGTGACTTAATGAGATGTCATTACACTTTTTATATATATAGATAGACAAGAATATTATACTAAAAATAAATTTTGGTGGGTTTGGAGATATCCCCAATAAGATTTAATGACAAAAAATTAAAGGGCTGTAGATTATGAACATTATATGGTAACATTTAAAGTGATATAATCATTACCCGAAATGGCAAAAAACTAATAAGCAAAAATGTTTTTTTTTGGGGGGGGGGGGGGGGTGGTTGTTGTTATTCTATAATTTAGTTACATTGTTTACAGGACGCAAGACATTCAAGACCATAAAGAAGAGTTTGGTTATGACTTGAACCAAATTAATAAGGCTGCAACAAAGGTTTGTAAAGAGATGATTGAGGAGGAGAAGGAGCAAAATAGCTTAGCCTATGAGGATGACACGGCAAAGTACAAGGCTTGTCAATATGTTTCGAACAAGAGGACAAACAAGAATAAGGAGCCAAAGATGACTAATATGTCTGGGGTAGGGAATTAGTCAAATCGACTAAGATTGAGAACTGCTAGGATTGTTTGTACACATACTTGATTTAGATTTCTTTTTATCTTGTAGGATGCTAGAGTAACTGCAATGCTGGTTGGTAAATTTATGGATGTAGTATCAACATTTGGTGGGAGGATCCTTTTGACTATAGTGATGATACGCAGGGGGTTCATGGGCACGATGAAAATGCACCCAGTGTTGATATTGTAGTGGTTGAGGGGGACGATGAGCAATTATCACAGATAATACTAGTTGACGAAGCCATGTCGTCACCTAGACCTCTTCGCACTATCAACCCGTCAAAGTACAAGCGGCCCCCCTGGGTTAGTGAAGCAAAGAAAAAATTAAGTGGTCAACTGAAAAAAGAGAACTGGAAGTTTATGAAGTACTTTACATGTACCGATGGAGACAAAAGGTAAGTGTATATATTCTTTATTTACCGTTGAACACGAATAATAATTCTCTTCTTTCAATTATTATGTGGTTGTACTGTGATTTTACAGTGAAATTATTGTGGATATGCATGGCCATCACATCACTCGAGCTCACATTCAAGTATTATTCAGCAATGAGTGCATTACTAGCCCGGTGTGTACAAGACTCTACTTTAGCATGAAAAAAGATCCTACTTTAGCATGAAAATGTTATCAAAACTAACATAATGACCTATTCTAATTAAATAGGTTATTAACATGGTTGGGGCAATGATAATGGCCAGCCAGGGGCAAAATCGGAGCAAATGGATGCTTGTGGTACTCATTATATTAATCATCTATCCTTGACACGAATGAACCACGTAGCAGTTCTCCCTTTATGAATAATCAAATCTCCTTAACAGATGTTTCGTATGCAGCCCCATTTACTGGAAAAGTG